>JAKLND010000189.1:0-33337 GCA_022813125.1 Septoriella neoarundinis | reverse complement strand
GGCTGAGGAGGACGTACAGGCAGCGGAGGGCCGCGGAGGTGCCGAGGCCGCCGCCGCTGCCGGAGTGGTTTCTGAGGCGGAATGTTTTGCTGGTGCCGGAGGAGGAGGGTGACGGGGGAGGGCTGGAGGGGACGAGGCGGCTGAGGTGCGTGGATGCGCAGACGGGGCACACCCTGTTCCACCTGCCGTGCTGTCCTGGGGAGGAGCAGGAGGAGAGGGCGAAGGGGGAGGCGGAGGAGGCGGCGAAGAAGGAGCAGGAGGAGCAGGCGAAGAAGGCGAGCATACCGGGCATCAGCATGCTGGGGGACAACTTCTTCCAGCAGAAGTTCGATGGGCAGATCCCCGTTGTTCTTGGGTCGGAGAACGATCTGCCTCTCGGGTTCAAGTTCAGCAAGGACGGAGTTTCTTCGAAGTACGATCCTCTGTCGTGGACGATGCTGGAGACGGAAGCTTCTATCCTGGCCGCGATGGGGGCGTCTGCGCAGTCGGGACCGTCCTCGTCACACGCTGCGTCGAGATCGGACATTCACCTGCATTGCCCGGATTCCAACGCTCACGAGCAGATCGACCAGTACGTGCAGGAGTTGGCCCGCGTCTTGCGTGCGGACCTAATCCGACTAGACGCAAACGACATTGCGGATCTCACAAGCGATTACGTCGGTGGCAGCAGCGATTTACCTGGCTCGTTTTCGACCCTGGGATACGATGTCTACGATGGTGCCGTTGCGAACGGACTTGGTCTTAGGGGGGTGCGTCCGGAGGAGCATGTCGACCCAGAAGAGTTTGACGAGGACGAGGAGGATGCGCAAGACGCTATTGCTCCGAGCATGAACCTGGGACACTTCGGCTCTTTCGACGATCTCACCAAGGCCCTCGGCGACAAGCGTCACGGCATCAACAAGATGCTGGGCAACTTCGGAATTGCAGGCGTCAGCGTCGCAATGCCTCCTGGCAGCAGCTCACTCGCGCCGCAAAACCAAGCTCCGCCCCAAAACAAGCGGAACGATCCCGCAGACTATATCTCCTGGGATGATGCTCGACTTGCAGCTCTACTGGAGGGTCTACTGGACGCTCCCAGCGTGGCGAGGAGCAAGGCTTCGGAGAAGGCACTGACAGGAGATGGCGGCGCTGCCACGTCCAGCGGTCATGACGAATCCAAGAACGTGGCTTCTTGGCCCAGTCGGGCGGGTGGCATGGTTGCGGATGTTGCTAAATTGATAAAGGGCCGTGAGGGTGCGACATCAAGCGCTGACCCCGCTGGTTCGATCAGACTGGAGGCCGCCGACGGTGTGAATGAAGGCGAGCAAGGGACTCGCAACATTAAGAGGACCATACTGCAAGTCCGGGACTTGAAGCCGATTATGACTAATCGCCTAGGCGAGTCGATCATCAAGCGTCTTGTTCGCGTGGTCCAGAAGCGTAGGCGAGCAGGCGAGGAGATCGTGGTGGTTGGCACGACCGCCGCAGATGTGGTTGGGCCTCTCGACAGTCTCATGGATATCAACGAGGACTCGCCGTTCCGGCTGATCGTACTGCCTCCGCTATTCGACATGAGCTCTACAGAGCTTTCGTCTTTCCATAGCAGCGCGCTTCCCCCTCCAACTCGATCGATATACCAGCCGCCTTCCTACGACAGGATCGCGAACGTCAACATGCGACACATCAGTAGTATGCTGAGTCGCCTTGGCCACGACTTGCAGTCTACTGTGATTGCCGAGTCCTTCAAGAAACTCCACATGCCTGGCACTCACATATTAAGCGAAAAGGTCCTGCCGCAGGATCAAATCCAGAGACTTGTGTTGACCGCCGTTGGCCTTTCTCAATCGCACGCCAGAGCGCAGCAGATCGCGCCGATCCATGTTGCGCTCGCGACTGCAGTCCTGGCAAGGGCTGATCACGCTGTGCACTCATGGACTTCATTCAGCGAACGCCAGCGGATGGGTAGGGCGACCACGAGGGGAGGCCAGGCAGGCAAGAACACGCACGGATCGGGTGCAGCCCAGCCCAACAAGGGTCAGGCTCGCATTGATGCCATTAAGAAGGACTGCAATCAGCACGAGACGCGCTTGTTGGCGGGTGTTGTGGATCCTCAAAACATCAAGACTGGATTCAGTGACGTGCATGCTTCGCCGGACTCGATCGAGGCCCTCAAGTCGATGACTACACTCTCGTTGCTCCGTCCCGATGCCTTCCAGTATGGTGTATTGGCCAACGACCGTCTGACTGGACTGCTGCTCTACGGACCTCCTGGAACAGGTAAGACCTTGCTTGCCAAAGCAGTAGCCAAAGAATCAGGCGCCACTGTGCTAGAGGTCAGCGGCGCTCAGATTTACGAGAAGTACGTGGGAGAGGGCGAGAAGATGGTCCGCGCCGTTTTCAGCCTGGCGAAGAAACTCTCCCCTTGTGTTGTGTTCATCGACGAAGCAGACGCCATCTTCGGCTCCCGCGGCGGTTCCGGCAACCGCAACACCCACCGAGAGATCATCAACCAGTTCCTGCGCGAATGGGACGGCATGGACGACAACAGCATTTTTATGATGGTGGCCAGCAACAGACCGTTCGACCTAGACGACGCCGTCTTGCGCCGCCTGCCGCGCCGCTTGCTCGTCGACCTCCCTGTGGCCAAGGACAGGGAGTCCATCCTCGGCATCCACTTGCGCCACGAAGCGCTGGACAGCTCCGTCGACCTCGCCGCGCTCTCCGAGCAGACGCCACTGTACTCGGGCTCCGACCTGAAGAACCTGTGCGTCTCGGCAGCGCTGGCAGCCGTGCGCGAGGAGAACGAGCTTGTGGAGCAGCACAAGGACGACAAGGAATTCAAGCTGCCGGAGAAGCGCACGCTCACGGCCAAGCACTTCGACAAGGCGGTCGCGGAGATCTCGGCCAGCATCAACGAGGACATGTCGAGTTTGACGGCGATCCGCAAGTTCGACGAGCAGTTCGGCGACCGCAGGGGCAGGAAGAAGAAGAGCGGGTATGGCTTTGGCACCGGCGACGACTCTGTGGACGAGAGCTCGGCGAGGGTGAGGCCGGGGACATGAGCATAGATACCCTTTTGGGGATTATAGACTCGCGAGCGGCTGGCTCGCTCCCTTGTACGTATACATTGTATCAGTATTCACGATAGTATGGCGAAGCCGTGGGTATGACATCCAGACGCACTGTGCGTGTTTATGTTTATGTATAGCCGATGTACAGTACATACTTTCCCCTCAAGTAAGGCGCGGCGGTCCAGGCCAGCGCCGATCCGGCCGCGGCTGCCAGCCCCGCAAAGTCGCCGGCTCGCGTGCTGATCTCCACCGCGTGCTCTCGCGCCTCCACACTTCCACCTCCACGCCGCCAGCTGCCAAACGCTGCTCCCCGGCCCTTCTCGTGCCCTGCCTCGCCTGCCCGTCGCCGACCTGCGCCTCCGCCCCCCCGCCGCCGACCGAACCGCCGCCGCCTCCGCGTCCTCGTCCTCGTCGTCGACCTCACCTGCCCGCCGCCGCCGCCCCGCCTGCGCGCACCCCTGCGCCGCCCACGCCGTCGGTATCGACGCAGCGCAGCCCTGCCGCAGGTCGAGCCGGGCGGACCCGATGGGCACGCCGTGACCATGGCCTCGCCCTCCCACGACCACAAACGCGCCCTCGACGAGCCCGCGCATCCCTCGCACACCAGTCAGTCGCCGCAGAGCTCCCACCGCTCGCCCAAGCGCAAGGAGTCCGAGGCCGCCGACGCGACCGACAATGGCAAGAAGAAGCGGCGCAAGGTCAACCATGCCTGCGTCTACTGCCGCCGCTCGCACATGACATGCGACCTCCAGCGGCCCTGCGCGCGCTGCGTCAAGCGTGACATCGGACACCTCTGCCACGACGAGCCGCGCGACCCGCCTAAGAGGAACAAGAGCGAGGCCGGCGTGGCAGAGATCGCTCCCGCGCCAGACCCCTCCGAAGCCTCCAACGACGGCCAAGCTGCTAATGGCAATGCCGCCTACGGGCAGCAGAGCAACGGTGACTTGCACTTCGACGCTGCTGGAAATGGGGGCCCGCAGATTGCCCAGCCAAGGCCGCGGGCGCCGAGCATGAACGCGGGTGGAAATAACCCATTGAACTTCGATTGGAATAATACAAACGTCCAGAACCAGTTCCAAGACATGCACCACCTGCACCCGAACTATATGTTCAACACGTCGGAAGTGACCAACGAGTACAACCTGCTCAACGACTTCCTCTCCAATTCTCTGCTCGACGAGGGCGCTGTCTACTCGGGCGAAGATGCGGCCACATTACTAGATGATCCACTACTGGCTACCAGCAGTGTCAGCGCCCTGACGAATACCCTGCAGCAAGGCAATGGCAACAACAACGCTCAGAATCAGGGCCAACAGCAATCCTCCATGGGACCTCCCCCCCAATCAGCAGCGGGCAATGAGATCCCACGACCGTCGTCCGCCTTTCCAATAGACAGCAGGGCACGCGATAAGTTCTACATGACTGCCGCTGATCCGGCCGGTCTGAGTTCGGCGGAGGATCGTCTGCACAAACTACTCAAAGCCAAGTACGACGCAGGCATGCTGAAGCCGTTCAATTACGTCAAAGGCTATGCCAGACTCAACACCTACATGGAGAAGAATATCTCTCGAGAAAGCCGTGTGCGCATTCTACGCCAGCTCGAGAAATTCCGACCCAAATTCCGCGAGGCCATGCATAGCCTCACAGACATGCAGCTTGTCCTGGTCGAGATGTGGTTCGAGCGGTCTCTCATGGAGTACGATCGCGTCTTCGCCTCCATGGCCATTCCCGCATGCTGCTGGCGCCGCACCGGCGAGATCTTCCGCGGCAACCGTGAGATGGCCGAGCTCATTAATGTGCCCACGGAAAAGCTGCGAGACGGCAAGCTGGCGATCCACGAGATCATCGCTGAGGACAGCCTCGTGAGCTACTGGGAGAAGTTCGGCGCCATCGCTTTCGACCAGAGCCAGAAAGCGATCCTGACGAGCTGCTCCCTTAAAAGCCCGGACGCCGACGGCCAGGAAGGCAAGGGCGTGAGGTGCTGTTTTTCTTTTACGATTCGGAGAGATACCCATAACATGTAAGTCGTTCGCTAAGCCCTGGTAGTGGTCGACATGCTGATATCTGTGGACAGTCCATCATTGATCGTTGGCAATTTCTTGCCGATCAAGTCCAGGGGACAATAAGCTCTGGGCTCCCTATGAACATGATTTGTAAATATTGTAAATTTGTTGTATCACAAATGTGCATTTTCGATCTAAACGGCCGCTGGTGTGAGCACTGAGGGTGTGCTGATCTGACGTTGGAACCTTTCCAAGCGCGTTCGCTGTATACAACTGTACGAGGTGCATGTGAAAGATTGTTTTATGTATTTGTCCGCCATGTGACCACCCAGGACAGCAGAGACGTGATCGATTCATCTATTGCTGCATGTTGCTTACGATGAAGCACTGAGATGCAGTGAAAGATCGCCAAGCGGAAGGGCATCTGGGGAACAGACTTGAAGGGAACCTCTCCTAGCGTAACTGGACGCTCTCTCGCACTATGTTCCAGACTCAATCTTCTATAGATACAGCTTTAAAAAATACAAAGCAAGACCGTCATCGTCAGGGTACTCGACAAATACAATCCACAGCGTTCCTGTCTGGCGAGCGAGTGGCGAGCGCTCACAAACCATCAACGCGCTTGTACGCGTCGCGCCATGGACAATGAGCAGCACCCGCTCATAACTTCATTCCTCTCCCAATCATCCGACGAGAAATCAGCCAGCGAACAGAACCTTGATGCTCCGAACTACTGGACCGCAAGCGCATCCACTCTGGTGACGACTGCGAATTTGCATTCTCTCCGGCTTGGTACAGGCAACCGAATCATCGAATCTTTTCTTTCCTCCATCGAGTCTGCAGAACATGAAGTCGTCTTCGTCACTTGCTACTGGGCATCGTCGGCATCACTCAGTCGCATTTGCGACAGCCTGCGTAAGCTCTCCGCGAAAGCTCTAGCATCGAATCGCCAGATCCGCGTTCGGATCTGTTTCTCCTCTTCGGGAGTATGGCAGAAGTTGTTCCATACGCAATCACCCCAAGGCAAGGTGTACGCTCCTGGCAGCTGGACCAAGGACTTAGGACTTCCGGGACCGGACGAGCTGCGAGGGCTGGACCTTGAAGTCAAGAGTATCTTCCTTCTGCCCATCAGCATCATACACCCGAAGTTCATCGTCGTTGACCGAAAGATCGCTTTCCTACCTAGCTGCAACGTTAGCTGGGAGAACTGGTTCGAGGGGTGTCTCGAGCTCAGTGGGCCAGTCGTGGGCCAATTTCTACGATTCTGGCAGGCCTTCTGGACCAACGAAGATACTTCTATTCCTGATGTCTCGAGCAGCCCCAAAGAAGCTTTACAGCATCAGTCCACGGCCTCGAGCGAGTTGCTGAGTGAACGAGATTTCGAGTCTATTCCTTTGCAGACTCTCTTCCTCCCGTCCCCTCACCATCGCAACCCCCGGTTCCGACTCCCATGGCAAGCACCACCACCCGCGCCTCTCACGCCGCTCAACATCTTCCTCCTGCAGGCATTGAACGGAGCCGTCAAATACATCTACATCCAAACGCCCAACCTCACTTCGCAACCCGTCATCTCTGCCCTGTTGAACGCACTCGACCGCGGCGTCAACGTCAGTGTAGTCACAAGCGAGCGCCTGCAGTTGCTGGAACAAATCATCACCGCGGGAACCACATCGCCGCGCTGCGTGGCGAAGCTGATAGCGCAGCATCGGGCCATGGTCCAGGCTCAGGATTCCGCGGCCAATCGAGACGTCGAAGCTATGGCCGCAGCCAAGCTGGGGACTCTGAAGGTGTCGTACTACCAGCCTCAAGCAGGGAGGGAGGCGTCGGACGACGAGCCGGTGCAGTCGCACTTCAAACTCACGATTGTCGATGGAGAGGTGGCGGTTTTCGGCAGCGGGAACATGGATCGACCCAGCTGGTATACTAGCCAGGAGCTCGGGGTTGCGTTCTTTTCTACTGGCTTTGTGGCGGATGTTGAGCGCTCGTTGGCGGAGGCGTTGACGGGCAGGTGTAAATTGACTTACGAGGGATAGGGAATGATGGTAGAGTATGGTTCGAACGGATACACTGCTGTGCTATACCACATGAAACGACACGCCTAAATACTAGATGCTACGATAATCTACCGTGATCTAATCTTCTATATCGCTCTCGTCCTCAGGCTCGCTCTCACCGCCTCCGACGCCGTGCACCATGCCGCTCAGGGGATCAGTCTCGCCTGCCAGAGAGGCTGAGCGATGGCTCTTCGGGCGCGAGTAGTGAGAGATGATGCTGAGCACCAGCACGCTCATACCGTGGACGATAGTCGAGCCGAACACGATGAAGCATACGAGCGGCCAGATGATCTGGATCGCCTTCTCCTTGTCACTGTACGGCCTGCCGTAAGGTGGTGGATGAGGCAGCGGAGCGGACGAACCCGTTTCCAAGACTGCACGCGCCTCGATGGCGAGGAACAGTCCTCCAAGACCCATTGGGCCGAAGTGACCGCAGAAGAAGGCCTCCGTCCAGGTGTGGATGTCGGGGATCCAACGCCAAGTTGCGAGGACGATGGGGATGCGGCGGAAGAGGAGCACCAGAACAAGGAATGCAATCAGGCGTCCGGGTGTCACGGACGGTGTGATAGATGCGGGGGAGAAGGTGTGCCAGGGGATAATGGTGCCGAGGTAGACAAACATGGCACTGTTGAGGAGCAGGTCGATGATGCTGGGCAATTGCGTCTTTTCCGTGCGCTTGCTGAACCAGCCGTCGCGTGCGAAACCGTAGCCACACCCGAAGGCGACCAGGAAATCGTCCGTGTTAAGTATGCTCGCGATGCCGACGCTCAAGACCGCAAGCAACAGATAGAAGACGGTGAAGCCCGGCTCGTCGATGTACTTGCGGCCGGCGCTGAACCGCAAAACGCGGTTCGAAGCCATGCCCAGCACAAGGCCGATGAAAATGCCAAAAGCGCATTGCCACAACAGAGTCATCAAAAACCAATTCTTGGCTACGCTCGCGGCGTTGCTTTCCGTGAGGGTGTAGAGGCCGATGAACAGGAAAGGAAAACTGATACCATCATTACAGCCAGATTCGGCGGCCAACATGTGCTTGATACGCTTAGGCACACGGCTGCTGAACTGACTGTTGCTGATGATGGAGGCGGCGAGGACCGGATCGGTTGGCGTCAAGCACGCAGCGACAACGAGCGCGGCACGGAAGTCGGTGTTGAACAGCCAGTACACGAACAAGGAGCATATCAGCCAGCCGAAAGTCATGACAGGTCCGAGCAGCATGGCGACGGAACGTCCGTGGCGTGACATGTAGAACTTAGGCAGCTCAACACCGACGGCAAAGACCTGGATGCCGACGATAACGCGGGTGGTCTCTTGAAGGACCTGGTCGCCCCATCCCCACCCGCCCACGGCAGACTTGTCGGCGCAGCCGTTCACATCGCAGACGATGGGCGTGAGCCAGCCGAGGACGCGTGGCCCCACGAGGATGCCGAAGAGGAGGGCGATGGGTGGCTCGCTCAGGTGCAGGCGGTTGCGGATGAAGGTGGCGAAGAGGGTGTAGGAGACGAGGAAGATCGGCAGCAGGATGTAGGTGACGTGAGGCGGCGTCGCCTCGATGACCTCCCACACGGCCATACCGTGCAAATTTCGAGAGGCAGCGGTCGGTGCCTTTTCTCGCGGCAGGAGAATTGGTGCGCGGCGTCGATGGCAGCCCGGACAAGAGTGCGGTGGCGGACAGAGCTGATACGGGCAGAGATGGGAGGGGAGAGGTGAGGTGAGGTCGAGGCAGGCCAGCCTTCGTCTTGACCTCGCCGCGGAGGAGATCCCCTCTTTCCCTTGCCGTGCGCCCGTCTCGCCTAGCAGCTCGTCAATCTTCAACGGCTCAGCGGCCTTGGTGTTCGATTTCGAGCCAACCCGCACTGCGTCATCGCGCCGGCGGCTCGCAGCCGACCCGGCCCCGGAAAGCTTGTCTCGCCTGGGGTCCCTAGCGTTGAACCATCGCAATAGCAGCTTGCAGCACCGCCACGACTGTTACAGCTCTGTCCATGCGCCATGCGACCGCCCTGCTTGGGCGTGTCTGATACTTAATGCGTCGCGTTGACCCCTTACAACTCTACCTCTCACATCTGCCCACGCGACACGTTCCACGTGCGACCGCAACCTCTCACTACCACCGTCCCACGTCAACCTCTCCATGTCCAAGCGATCTTTATTCACCAGCATCACGCCCTTACCCGCTGGCGTGACCCGGGAGGCCGCCGTGCGCTGGCTGCATGACCATGTCCAAATGATCAAGCTGAATCCGCTCGTTCTGCGCCTGGAGGAGACGACGCCTCCCCCGAACGCCGCCGCGGATGAATTCGAATGCGCGTGGTACGAGATAACCGACGAGATCAGCTACCTGCCGGGCGGACTGTACAAGGGTGAGGTCACGTACAAGGCCTGCTTCAACGACCTGCCCAACGGTATCCAGACACATACTTTCGCCCCCGCCGGTCTGGATCTCCGTGGGAAATGGACCGTCTGTGGTAATGAGCCTGGAGAGCCGAGAGAGACTTTGGAGTTGGGCAGCGATGCTCCAAGAGAAGGACTGTATATTCGCGAAGACGTGGACATGAGATGCAACTTCCTCTTGACTGGCTTTGTCAAAAAGAATTTGACCAAGTCCCACAAGAGCGTGGTGGACAGGATATCGGAGATGGGTCGCTCTGAGGCGCAGAAGCCCGCAGGGAATGTAGTTGCACCTCTTCATGGGGACCTTCCACCTCAAGAGCTCGACGCTACAGGCTCAGGGTCGCATCAAGGTGGAGATCCGTCGAAGCAGCACAATGATACAAATGCTCCTTCAAGCGAATGGCTCGGGCCTGATAATCCTCCGAAATTCTACGTAGGGCAGCACCATCTAGACGAAGTCTTCGCACGAGAACTCGCGCTGACAGCTGTACAGTCAAGCTCAAAAGACCGACGCATTTGACACGCATGCACTTCAATTCCACAACAACTCTGGGGCTCTCTACAAATCATGGGTCAATGAAACATTGATCCATGACAGGGAATCAGACTATTAGCTAAGAACCGTCTCCTCGTGGTGTCCGAATCAGCACGACTTTTCTGGAACCGATACGCAAGCAGGGTTGCAGAACTCCATTCGACGAATCATGACGACACACGAAGACTAATGACTCCCCATAAAGCGATTTCTGCATGGTTGCGCTACCACGAGATCAACTACCGGGCGCCATAGCGACTGACTTTCCTCACTGCTTTGCAACCGCAGCCCATTTTCAGAACCCAGGATGCACGGTTTAGCCTTGGTCCAATTGCGAGCTTGCCGCTACGGTTAGTGATTCTTGATGCTGCGCAACTCTACCGCATGAATTACTTCCTGTTGAGGCAGTTGCAGCCCTCGATTGATTGTTCTCATGCTACAGCAAGCTTCGTGCCAACCTGACGGGTACTAGGGACTATCATAGCTTGAGGGGAATTGCGTTCTCTGTTTGGTCTCTCAAGTAGATGTGACTCAACATTTGGGCAATGCCATCATGGGATTACATTCTGGACTTCACTTGTTGCAAGCCAATGATTGCTCCATGTGGCAACGCTACAGAAACCGTGCAAGCGGATGATACAGCATCCAATCGCATGGCCCTGATAGCTCAGTTGGTAGAGCGCGTCACTAGTAATGACGAGGTCGCCGGTTCGACTCCGTCTTAGGGCATTGGATACCTTTTTGCCCGCACCAGGTCGTTTGGATGGATGGGTAGCTAGCGGTGATTGCGAAGGCAGTATGTCGCAAAAGCGCCAGAGTCCAACGCATCTGCTTCGGGCCCGATCTCGACGCAAACAGAATTTTGAAGCATTTACAGTCAACAAGCACAAGTGCTTCATCTTGGTGTACCAAGCACATTACGCATCTGAATGCTGCCAGTGGCGCAGCGTGAAGTTGTTGGGTATGTGCATAGAGCTAGACGATGCGATCGGCAATGCAGCCTAGGAAATGGTACATTCTCGCTGAGACTACCGTGCTAACGAGTGCTCACGCCCCGCGGCGTGAGGATTAATCATTTGGTTGAACATGAAGAAAAAGTCGCGCGAGGGTCCACCAACGCCCAGGCTGTGAAGTCACAGCTGCCTCATCCTGAGGTCAAAACGTATCAAACGATAATAGCGTGGCCATCGGCATCGATTGATGCGGCGATGGCGACCCCGATGATCGCCGACCGAAAAGACGTCGCCCAGAGAAGCGTGGCGGGGCAGCCGATTGGGCGTCAGTCGCGCAGTCTGCAGAGCTTCTCTCAACCTCATCTGCTTCATCTCCATGGCACTCACGGATCGTCGCCCGCGCATGCGGATGCTCCAGAGAAAAGATGTACAGGCAGCAGATGCCGACCAAGTACCGTGGAACGACAGGGCGCGAGCCCTTTCGGCGGCGGCAGTGCAGCGCGAGTCCAAGACTGCCCGTCTCCTCCACGTTTTCGCCTTCTTCCTGCTCCGGACCCACAGCCGCCCACCGCCCCACGCCCTCGACGTCAACCCTCCCCGCGACGCGTCCGCCACACCAGACCAGTCCCATCCACTCTCTTCCACCACGCGCACCCGGCTCGGGCCACGCGCTGTTGGGCGCGAGGAAACGGCGACGTGGGCGGGCCGGGCAGGCCTCTGACATAATGTTGCCATTTCACGATGGTCCCAGGTAGGCAGAGGTGGCTTCGGCACCGCCGCCCCGGTCGCCCATTCTTATCTTTCTCCTGCGTGCCCTTCACTTGTTTCCTCCCCCATACTTGTCCCGCCTCCTCTCGCGACATTTTGACAGCATACTCACCGGAGAATACCTCACGCGAGCATCATGGCACCCAGCGCAGTCAGCCCCGCGGTCCCGCCGACAGGCAACCCGCCTCCCACCGACAAGCTGCCTACCACTCGAAAGATCGTCATCTTCTCTGGTAAGTCGGATAATGCTTGCGAGAATACACGTCATCCGTGCTGATACTCTCCACTCCAGATTTCGACGGCACCATTTTCATGCAGGACACCGGCCACGTCCTCTTCAACAAGTACGGATGTGGCTCAGAGCAGCGCGAGCGTCTCGAGAAGCAGTTCAAGAATGGCGAGAAGACGTTCAAGGGTATTTCGGAAGAGCTGTGGGGATCTCTGGACTTGCCATTCGAGCAAGGTCTGAAAGCCATCCAAGAACACTTGACGCTGGATCAAGACTTCAAGACCTTCCACGACTTCTGCCTCAACAACAAGATTCCCTTCAACGTCATCTCCGCTGGCCTCAAGCCCATCCTCCGTCGCGTTCTGGACCTGTTCATTGGCGAGGAATCTAGTGCAAGCATCGACATCATCGCCAACGACGCTACGATCGACGGTGAGGGCCACGAGTGGAAACCGCACTGGCGCCACGACCACGAGTCCGGTCACGACAAGGCGCTCTCAATCACCGAGTACAAGGACGCGGCCAAGATTGAGTCCGAGGACGGCACGATCCCCATGGTTATCTTCATCGGCGATGGTGTGTCCGATCTGGCAGCAGCGAGCCAGGCGGATGTTTTGTTCGCCCGCCGTGGTCTCGCGCTCGAAGCGCACTGCATCGAGAAGAACATCAAGTACCTTCCCTACGACACCTTTGCCGACATCCAGCGTGAGATCATCAAGATCGCCCAGATCGACGAGAAGAAGACCAAGGGTCAAGGCCTGCCCGTCAACTTCAACCCGCGCGCCAACATGTGGAGACGCATCAGCTCCAAGAATGCGGTGCCCGCTTTCGCGGCTGCCACTCCCGCCGAGGAGGGCAAGTTCATCTGGCCCGAGCATTTTGACGAGCAGGGCGGCAAAGTCAGTGGCTCTGCCCCTGGCGCTCAGGTGATGGGCGCTTCATGAAGGATATGACATGCATTGGGTCGGTGTTGGCGTTGCTTGTTTGCATCAAAAGGCTTCCTATCAATCTCACAAGGTCCTGCGAGCGTAATCTCGAACGACGCGGGTCGTAAAATTTTCTCAAATGATACACGCATTATGCTAGAAGATAGAGACTCATTTGGCCAGCGCAGGAGAGTGTTGGGCATCAATTACATTTCAAATTCCCCAATTCCCCCCCATTTTGTCAAACCAGGTCTAAGATCTATGTGTTTATATTCTAACTCGCATGCTACGCTGCCTCGATTGCTCACTCCTGGAGACCGAATCATCGCCAGCGTGCAGCCACTACAGGTCATCACGGCAACTGTTTCTCCTTCAATGGAGGAATAAACGCAAAAAGACCCAGACCAGCCAGCACCTTGACCGCGCCTGCAACCCACAGCACACTCTCCAGCCCGCCTCGGCTCCTCATAAGCCACGCGCTGACCACGGAGCCGATGAAAAGCAAGATCACCGACGCCGCGCGCCTGTTCCTCTTGACGTTGTTCGTTGCGAGCAGTTTGAAATCGCCCATGAGATCGCAATACGTCGACGTGACGACGTTCACGGGCAGCTCGTTGTATCCGAGCAATCTCGAGGCGGCTATCTGCATCCCGGCCTGCCAGCCCAACAATGGAAGGAGGCAGACGATACGGATGTCGTGCTTCACCCATTCGGGCTCTGGTGTCGAGGTGCTGGTTCCGGCGGGGTTTTGGGGGATTATGTTTTGAGGCGTGGCGATCGCCGCTGCAATGAGGATGAAGAGCCCCTGCAGTGCGAATAACGAAGACGTCCATAGGCGACTGCTGGTGACGCCTTTGGGTGTGAGAAATTTGGAAACGTGAAAGGTTGCCATTGCACCGAGAAGGAAGGCGAGAATGGAGACGAGGGTCGCCAGCCAGGCGTGAGGCATGGCGGGGAGGCCCGCGGTTGATAGGCCGAGGATCACGGTATTGCCTTTGGAAGTGTCAGCTCCATGGTCCAAATTACACAGAACATTTGTTGAAATATCATGCGATTGGCGTTTGATCTTGCTGAATGGGGAGACCTACCAGTCTGCATGCCGACGAACACTCCCCAATTCAAGAACGACGCGCCATCGACCATGCCCGTCACCAACGAGCAGGCCAGCAGTCCGTAATCGCCATAGTCCTTCTCGACGGGCCCGAGTATCCTGCGGCGGGAGAATAGGCCGGGTTGTTTGCCGCGGGGTTTCTCGAGCTCATCGTCATCCTGGAGCTGATTGGCGCGCGCATCGAGACCCTGCATGGGCGATTGTTTTGCTGCGCCTGCCATCAATTTTGGGGTGTCGACGACGAGTCTTCTTTTCTCTCACTTCGCTGCACTCTCGCATGTGAAGCGATCCGACGAGCAGACCGGACCACGTCTTGATATTGTGCGGCAGGGGCGGACGAGTGTGGGCCCGCACGGCTGCGGCGGTGCGCAGTAGCCGGAAATCCACCACCGTTGAGATATCGTCCCTTCTCACGCCTACCTAAACAATCCAGATAACGAAGCTTATCAGGCCGGCTCTCCAAGCATCATCTCCACAACCAGCACTGATCCGCACGGCATTATAGGAATCGTACTCCACCGTCCCTAGGCATCTCCAGCGTCGTTCGCCGGTTGCTGCGGCGTCTCAGCCATTCTTCCCGCACGCAGGGCCGTGCGCTATAGCACATTACCCGCAAGCCAAGGCCTCATATCATCAGTCAGAAAATCACGCAAGCACGGCATGCAATTGTTGCAAGTCTTGCGACCTGCCGTAATGATTGTGGTGGGATCTTGCAGGAAGAGAGAAGCAAAAATGGGGGCAGTGCCGTTGAGGCTGCTTGTTGTTGAAACTAACTGCAAAAAAGCGAACTGACGCTTGGGTATCTTATGACTTCGACGCGGCCTCCTCCTCGAGGACTTTCCCGGCCACCTCTTCTTCCGTAACTTTTACCTCGTGGCTGTGCTCCAGCTCGGACAGCACTATCCACGTGGGGAAAACGCAGAGTATCAGAACGCCAAAGTTGATGCCGATGCTGACGAAGTGGTTCGCATTGCCTTCGGATTGCATGCTGCAGATATCATTAGCATTGTGTCAGTCACGAATTGCGGACGGTGGAAACTTACGCCCATGCGACAGTCTGTCCCAAGGCCTCGAATCCACGGAGAATGCCAGTGTGGTGCGAAAGCGAGGACAGATCCGTTGCGTACTGACCCACGAGCCAGTAGAGAAACTGCTGGAACGCTTGACCAGAAAACTGCCAGAAAAACACGAGAGCGTATGACTTGCCGAAGCCGCCTTTGAACCAGTCCCAGACGGGCGGCTCAGCGGCGTCGTAGAATTGCTTCTGCAGAATGGTGGCCCAGATCCAAGTGCCGGTAAGGAGCACGACGATGCAGCTGAAAGCAACCTTGGCGCGTGTCTTGATGAAGATCGATTGCCTGTCGAGCAGCGAGGCGATGATGAAAGAGCTAAAGATGCCGGAGAAGTTGGTGAAGAATGAGGAAAAGGCTCGTGCCCTGACGGTGAAGTACGTCGTGAGCCAGGTGCTCATGAAGCCATTGTAGAAGTAACTGATGAAGAACGCCGGGATCAGCAGCAGGATACGTCGGGAGATCATGAGCTTGAAAACAGCTTTGAACTCCTCTGACCAAGTCGGCTTCTTCAGCGTAACGGCTTTGGTGCCGTCCTTGCGCCAGACCTTTTCCGCGGGACTCAGCATCAGCGCGATGGGAAGACCAAGGCACATGATGACGATGAAGACAATGTAAGTTGCGGATCCGACAGAGCCAGAAGTCGACTTCTGGGCGTTGAGCCCAAGGTTGATGGCGCCGCCAACGATGGGGCCAGCGGCCTTCGCAGTCTGCCAGACGGCAAGGTAAAAGGCGCGGTCCTTGGGCGAGGGGTAGCCGATAATGATGGCAGCCTCAGCGGCCCAAAAGAATCCAGCGGAAATGCCGCAGAGAGCGCTGCCGAACAGCATGAACCATGTTGTCGAGTTCACGTTATTGGTGTAGAGGCCGGCGCCGTAGAGCGGGTAGCCGATAGCACCGAGGGCGAGGCCATACTTGAGTCCGATGCGGTTGTTGATGGCTCCAGCGAGGACGCAGACAATGGCAAACAGGCCATAGACGAGGGCATTGGCGGCGCTCACAGCGTATGGCTCAGCAGCACCACCAGCACCGAGGCCGCCTAAGGCATCCCACATGCCGGGCGCTGTGAACGACACGCCGCACGCGACCAAAATCTGGAACGGCACGGACCGGAAGAAAGAGCCATGCTTCCTCGGGGCAGACTCGGGGCCGTCGGCGGGCACAACGAAAGAGTCGACCATGCTGCAAAACTTTGCCGCGTAGGCACGTGGAGGGCGGCAGATCGTCGAAGGCGCGAAGAAAGATAGGTAGAACGTTGTTGGTTACGCTTCGCAGCGCCAGCGGAATTGTACTGTACACGCCTGGTAAATCTCTGCCGGCGTCGCCATCGTTAGACGGTATCACGCCATTCAAGAGACCCCGAGTTTTACTAAGATGTTGCTACTAGCGCCATCGCCGTGCCCCGTCCGTTGGATTTGCTGCTATTCTTTCATTCACATTGGCCAATCACGTGGGCCGGCGCCTCCCGAGACGACTTCAACGTTCCAGGCGTGCGAGGTTTGACTCTGCGCCGACGCCGGCTCAAGGGTCTGTTCTTGAGAACGCGGTCTCGGCGTGTTCAAGTGATGCGTATGTCCCTGTTTTGCTGGACAAGGTTGCTCAGAGAAGTCAGAGTGTTCTACATACCTCAAAAGTACGCAGGCATGTTAGGCGTCATCGACTGCATGTATTGGCACGTTGGAGCCGGAAGTATCGCGAGATGTCCGTGTGCTGATGACATATTGATCACCTAACAATGGACCCCCTCAATCCCTGAAGACATGTATGAACCCCGCGACAGGAAAGACGTCAGGCAGACTTACAAATGCTCGACGGGGCTTTTTGTCAAGTAGTAATTGTCCGACATGAATGCCAGACACGTCTTGATCAAAGTACGTGTGTGCATTTCGGGAGAGCCCAGAAGACTACCGATAGACGATCGTGGGATATGCCACTGACAATTAAGCGTATTAGGAGACCGAAAAGCTACATCTTGTCAAACACCTTCGTGCCGGTCCATCCGCTCACGGGATGACCATGAGTTCGCCGCAATTCAGCATCCGTTTTCTCGCCCTCCGCCTCACCCAGATCGTCCGTAGACCAAGACCCCAAAATCCCGCTCCGCTCAGCCTCAGCCTCGTGCATCAAATTGAAGCTCTCGTCACTCGATGCGGCGCTTGGGCTGACGGACCCTGCCTTCTCGGTGGGCCCATACGCGTCTCGCACGCTCGAGTGACCAGTCTGCAGTTCGCCCACCCAGAATTGGCCCCCGTTTCGCGCTTTGGTGCGGGCGACTTCTCGCTCCTGTAAAGCGAACTTTTGCTCACTAGGGAACGGTAGGTCGCGACGGTGCCACTCGCCCAAGAACATGCCCTCAGGATCAGCATCGTTACGTACCCTGATCCAGTCCTGCATGTCTTTTCCGAACATTGCGTTGATGTCGTCTGAAGAGGTGTAGGTCCAGTTCTTCGCCCAGTGCGGACGGCCGCCCATGTCGCGCATCAGCCATTCGAAGGCTTCGTAATAGCGTTCACGGCAGGGCGGGTCTTGCAGGTAAGGCCTGTACAAGGTTGCGTTCAGGTAGAGAGTCGGTTCCTCACGGCAGGTGTTGTCAAGGTAGGGGCGGGGGTGTGGTGAAATGGTCGTGTCACTGACTCGGACCTCGATGGGACAGTGGATGTACAAGCCTTTGGTCGAGAACGGGATACCCCCGTCACCCTTGTTGCCGTTGATCCATGCGCTCAGTCGGGTGATCGCCTCCGGGCCCTTGCTGAGAGGGATGGCCCACTCGTTGACAAACTGCGAGAACAGGCAGTTCATGAGAAGGCCCTTTTGCAGTGGCTCCACCGCGGATTGAGTCTTGCCAGTGGTGAAACCATACTGCATGCCAAAGACAAACCACTCAATCCACGGTAGAACGAAAGGCACGTAGTTGGAGATGAACAGCAGATTCTGGTAAGTGTGGAAGCCAACAGAGCCACCGTACCAGCTGCTGACAGCCTCACGTTCTGGCTTCGAGGTCTTCTCGGCGGACCAGACGACGGCGCGCTTCATGTACGGCATCCACCAGACACGAGTGAACTCTTTTCGGGTCCAGAGGTCCTTACTCCAGTTCTCCAGGATGTAGTCCATTGGCATGAGAGTTTGCTCCCATTCGATGTTGGTGGCATCGCACATTTCGTATTCCACTTCCACGATGATCCCAAGAGCACCGAGGGAGCATAGCGCGGCGCGGAAAAGCTCCTGGTTGTGGTCGGTCGAGCAGCGCACCGCCTGTCCATTGGCCAGGACGATGCGCAGAGATCTGATGTTCTGTGACAGCAAGCCGTGCTTCAGCGAGCTTCCGTGAGTGGCGGTCGAAATGGCGCCAACGATGCTCTGCTCGTCGATGCTGCCCAAGTTCGGCATAGTAAGGCCATTTTTGTTGGCCTCGTCATTCAGCTTGCGCAATCTGATGCCGCCCTCCACCGTGAGGGTCTTGCGCTGTTTGTCCACCTTCAGCACCCGCGCATAGTTGTCCAGGTTCACCATCCATGAGCTCGTGCAGGTGAGATCGCTGGGCGAATGACCGCAGCCGACGACCACCAGGCGCTTGCGACATCTGCGCGCAAGAGTGACGAGCTTCTGGATCTCTTCGAGCGACTGCGGCTTGATGTAGAGCTCTGGGCGCGATATGAAGGTCTTGGCCCAGGTGTGGTGGAGATGTTTGGTCGAGGCCCGGAAGGGCACGTGCGGATCTGTCCGCTCGAGCTCGTACTGGAGCTTCTCCATGTCGGATGCGCGGCGTAGTGTTTGCGGGTTATCGAACAGCCTCAGCCGCAGCTGTTGGAGATGGAGAGGGCGCAAGGCATGTCGCGGGCGTCGGTGCAAGGGCGGGCGTCGCGTAGATATGACATGGGAACCTCAGGTCGCCAGGCAGGATGGCGGCGGCGGCGGCAGCGGGGGAGAGGCAGTCAATTGCGACAGCACCGTGCCGTGCAGATCGCCGAGGCTCGCAGCCTCGCTGCCTCGCAGCCTCGCTGCTTCGCCCAAGCGCCGCCCGTCCGCTCCGCCCGGCGACCGCTCAGGCACCCAGGCAAACACCATCCACAGACTGGCCAGACGTGCTTATGTGATCGCACGTTTCAAGTGGGGCCGCGCATCGGCAGCCTCGAAGCACTTCACGCGCGCGCCAGGGCAGATGCACTGGTGGGTGCCGTGAGGCAGCCGGTGGCCATCACAACGCTGCCCTCGAAACGAGAACATTGCCCGCCGTCAAGCAACACGTGTGCCTCGCCATGTCCGCACAAATATACCCACCGTACCCGCCCACGCTGACCCAGTCGGAGCGGGACCACATCCTCACCAACATCAAAGACTGGTCGATCGCTCACGGCCTTGCGGTGCGGCCTGCCGAGTCCTACGTTTCTAAACATGTCGATCCGGCCGGCGCATTGGCAACCACTGCGCCGGTGACCTTGTTTCCCAGTCTGTTTCCCCGGCGGTGCTTCGATCAAGCACGAGCGGTCTCGAAAGCCTATAACGAGCTTTACTCGGCCATCTCGGTCGATGAGGGCTGGCTGGGCGAGATCGTGAAGGAGTAAGTTCACCATTGTGCCTGAACGCTTGACCGCTATGCCTTCTACAGTTTGGTTCTGTGGAGTCTGTCATTACCTGTGATCCCCATCTGACAATCTCCATTCAGACTGTTGGACATCGACGACTTCATTGAAAATTTGTGGAAAATTCATCTTCAAGTCAAGTCCGAGGGCTACGTCCAGGTCAGTCTTGGAGCGAATTTCCTCAGTTCTGAGTGGATCTGACATATTCCGTAGCCCATTCAGCTCGGACTTTTCAGGTCTGATTACATGGTCCACGTTGACAAGTCTGAAGGCTCCAAACCTTGCGTGAAGCAGGTAGAGTTTAACACAATCGCTTCCTCATTTGGCGGTCTTTCCAGCCATGTCTCTGGCCTTCATCGCCACCTTCTCTCGACTGAGGCTTACCCAGACGCTACCGAATCCGTGATCACAGAAAACGCTCTTCCCCAGAGCACGTCCATACCCAACCTTGCACTTGGCCTCGCGAACGCTCACTCCGCTTATACCAAAGCATCGTCGCCTGCACACCCGACATGTGTGCTCTTCATCGTTCAAGATCCTGAACGCAACGTCTTCGACCAACGTCATCTCGAATACAACCTCAATACTGCTCACTCCGTTCGCACGTTTCGCCTAACCTTCGATCACGTTCTAACATACACCCGCCTGGAACCTGGAACTCGCAAGCTGCTATTCAGCCCAGCCCACAGTCCTCACAAATCGTATGAAGTCAGCACGCTTTACTTCCGCGCCGGCTACGCGCCATCCGACTATACCACAGACGCTCATTGGACCGCTCGTCTGCACCTCGAGCGTAGTGCGGCAATCAAATGCCCCAGCATTCTCACACACCTTGCCGGCAGCAAAAAGGTCCAGCAAGTGCTTGCCACCCCAGAGTCCCCTCACCTCTCTCGTTTCATCCCCGATGGCACTTCCTCTTCAGCCATTCTGTCGACCTTCGCCCCGATTTACCCCCTCGACACCAGCCCCGCCGGTCTCACCGCGCGATCCCTCGCCACGAACCCAGAAACGGCGCAGAGATTCGTCTTGAAGCCCCAGCGCGAGGGAGGTGGCAACAACGTCTACCGCTCGGACATCCCATCTTTCCTCGCCTCGTTGCCTGAGACGCATTGGCCGGCCTACATTCTCATGGAAATGATCGAGCCTCCCGCCCAGGCGAACACCATTTTCCGCAACGGCGAGCTGCAGAGCGGCGACGTGATCTGCGAGCTGGGCGTGTATGGAGCGTGCTTGTGGAAAGACGGTGACAAGCCAGGCGAGAGAGAGATCATGGAGAATTTCGAGGCAGGGTATCTGCTCAGAACCAAAGGCGCCGGCTCGGCTGAGGGCGGTGTTGCGGCTGGTTTTGGAAGTGTGGATAGTTGCTGCTTGGTGGATGTCTAAGCGAGATGTTGGGACGAGGATACACGAAATACATGCGCATACACTGATCATGACCTACGACACCCTTCTTATACGACTCACGCTCCTCCACAGACTCGGAGACAGGAATTTGCGTGAAATCTTGTTTGCCCTCAGGAACGAGCAGGGCTGCTCTCTTTGGCGGCATGTGTCGCGCCGTGTCTTCTTGTCGCGATCTACTTTGGTCGCGTGTAAACAGATTATATAAAGTACAAAAATGTAACTGCAATCATAGGTCGATTAGCTCAGTTGGTTTAGAGCGTGGTGCTAATAACGCCAAGGTCGCGAGTTCGACCCTCGTATTGACCATGATCTTTTGCTTTTGCTGTGTCGCACGCTGATTGCCGGTCCTTCACGGGATATCCTTGAGCGAGGAGGCACAACAGTAGACCGCAGATGTGTTTTTGGAACTCAACAAGTTGAATTGTCTCGATATGGCCCACGTGGGTGTCGAAACAAACCACTTCACATCAGCCTTTGCGCGGTCCCGCACGACCCTGTTGACATCACTCCGCTGGAAGCGCATGCCCCGCGATCGGCCCTCGACAGCTTGGGAAAATCGGTAAACTTTCGAGTCACCTGCCGCATAGTACGGGCCGTGGCATTATTGTTTTCCCTTCGAATGCGACAGTCCTTCTCCCCTACACCATTGATATACTGCCGGATCAGAGCCCGTCGCTATCATGGAGGCTGAACACTTCACCTCACCAGCCCCGAGCTTCCCCAAGAAGCGCTGCGGTTAGTGAGTCCGTCCCAGGCGTCAAGAGCATATGGTCTCTGCTTGACGTTTTGCAAGTCCAATGGCTGATGCGATTGTTTGTTGTAGGTGTCCTAGGCGCCACAGGTAGCGTTGGCCAGCGCTTTATCCTCCTGCTGGCTCTCCACCCTCATTTCACATTGACCGCCGTCGGCGCTAGCCCTAGGAGCGCCGGCAAGAAGTATCGCGATGCGGTCAAGTGGAAACAGAGCTTGCCCATGAGCAAAGAGCTGGGTGATCTGGTTTTGAAGAACTGCTCCGCGGATGAGTTCAAGGACGAGGTCGATGTTGTCTTCAGCGGGCTGGACAGCGATGTCGCGCAAGACACCGGTCAGTGTCAGATCACTGATGCGACAGAGGTATTACCGACGACTGATCAAAATCACAGAGATGTCTTTCCTGAAGGCAAACATTCCCGTCTTCAGCAACGCAAAGAACTACCGCCGCGATCCTCAGGTGCCTCTCGTCGTGCCAACCGTCAACCTCCCCCACATGGATCTTATCCCGCACCAGCGCAAGCAGTACAACCTCGACAAAGGCTTCCTCGTCTGCAACTCCAACTGTGCTGTCATCGGCCTCGTCATTCCCTTCAAAGCCCTCATCGAGGCATTCGGCCCCATCAGCCAAGCGTCCATCGTCACGCTGCAGGCGGTTTCCGGCGGCGGCTACCCCGGCGTCAGCAGCATGGACATCATCGACAACGTCGTTCCTTTCATCCCGAACGAAGAGGACAAGCTTGAGAGCGAGGCGCGTAAGATTCTGGGACAGATAAACAAGGAGGCGACGGCCTTCGCGGACGTGGACGACATGAAGATCTCGGGCACATGCACGCGCGTTCCTGTGCTGGACGGCCACACCGCGGTCGTCTCGCTCACGTTCGCGAAGAAGCCCGCTCCGTCGGCGGAGCAGGTCAAGGAGGCGATGCGCTCGTACGTCTCCGACGCACAGAAGCTGGGCTGCCCTTCGGCGCCGCAGAACGCGATCGTGGTTATGGAGGAGCCGGACAGGCCCCAGCCACGTCTCGACCGCGAGACGGACAGGGGATACGCAGTCTCCGTTGGTCGCGTGCGGGAAGACGAGGGTGGAGTCTTCGACATCAAGTTCGTCGCGCTCAGTCACAACACCGTCATCGGTGCCGCGGGCAGCAGCATTCTCAACGCTGAAGCTGCGGTGCAAAAGGGTTTCCTTTAAGTAGAAGTACCAAGGCAGTGCAGTGATGGGTAGCCAGCATGGGGTAGCACTGTACACGAGAAACGGAATCAGACGATCAATACGCACGATCGATTGACGACTGAGCGACGTGCAGTTCCCGCAGAGCAAAGCCTCATGAGGCTGACCGATCATCTACTATACATGGGTACCTGCGTTATTGTGACTGTCTCTGCTGGCGTAACAACTAATGCTCAAACACGCGCCTCGTCAAGGCCTCAGGCTGCAGACCAGACGGGGCGGCGGCCCGAGCGTTCGCGCGGACCCTGCGCGGCCGGGTTTGGCCTGGAATCGTCGTGACACTCTGGGCAGAGGAGAGGAGAGGCCTGAGGCTTCTCGCGTGATCTCGCCTGTCCTCCGCCCTGCCGCAAGACGCATCCTCGCACACCAATACACAACGATACAATAGACGCGCAACACACGCACACACACGCCCACCGCACCACCGCCGCGTCCGCCGCCCTCCCCTCCGTCTCTGTCGCCCGCTCGAGCGCGGCAGCACGTGTCCTCAGCCCCACCCGCCCGGCGACAAAGCGCCTGGATTCAGGGACGCCGCCGCGCCACACCGCGCTGCCCGTTGCTTGCTTGCTTGCTTGCTTGCTTGCCTGCTTGCTGGTCTGCACGAGGCCTCCACCGCCAGCGACACCCTCCAGCCTGCCCTCCGCCCTATCCCTCCCCGACGACCGCCATTGCACCACCCGCCGCACCTCCTGTCGCGCCTACGGCCTCAGTCGCCTCTTCGCCCGAATCACCATACCGCCTCCCCCGTTACACCCCGCCAACACCGCCAAAGTGTCTTCCACCGTCCTCCAGCGCGGCGGCATCTCCTTTGCCGAGGGTCTGAACCCTTCGCCGCCCAACTGTGTCCAGTCTGCCGAGAACAAGATGAATGCCGACGACAAGGAGAGGAGACGGCGCAGGAGGAGCAGCAGCTTGATGTACCACGAACCGATGGAGGATCAGGAGCAGCTCAGTGACCAGAAGGCCAACCCCAACCTCAACGCGAACTGGGTGAACATGAAGGGCGCGTGGATGGTACACATCATCATCATCCTGCTGCTCAAGATCGTCTACGACATCGTCCCCTCGATATCCCAGGAGACCTCTTGGACCATGACCAACATTTCGTACATGTTCGGCAGCTATCTCATGTTCCACTACGTCCGCGGTGTCCCGTTCGAGTTTAATGCTGGTGCCTACGACAACCTGAACATGTGGGAGCAGATTGACAACGGCGACCAGTACACACCGGCAAAGAAATTCCTGCTTTCGGTGCCCATATGTCTCTTCCTGGTTAGCACGCACTACACCCATTACGACCTGACGTACTTCATGATCAACTTCCTCGCGACGTTGATGGTCGTCGTGCCCAAATTACCTGCTGTAAGTACTCTTCGTGTCCATGGCGAACACCCGGAATTCCTCGCTGACCCGCCACACAGCTTCACCGCCTCCGTTTCGCTGTTTTCAACGAGGAGCCCGAAGAGATGAGGTAGCAGGAAGTGGCACGAGGGTTTTGATTGCGGCGTTTGCGAGACTTCAAAATGGGCGACGAGATGTTTGCAGTTCGGGTTCAATCTCACATCCACTGGACACCTTTGGCAAAATCGGTACATCTTTCCGGCTGCTGCCTTTTGCGCGCAGCCGTGAGCTTGCGTCCCCTTCATTCGAGATACCACTCTTGCACTGCTAACTATGGCATCTGTATCATATTAATTGACATTGCATTAATGACTTCCTTCCGATCTTGTTAGAGGCGTCTAGCTGGTTCATCGCCGAGCTCAAACATTCAGCGTTCACCAGGCCGCCGTGTCGCGGTTTCCCCCTCAAGCAGCGTAGCTTGTGAGACCTTATACTCATCATACACCGCTTCCGTAGCTCAAATCACTCGCTCTGGAGCGCCTCCAATCACGTGCATTCGTGATAGTAGCACGGTCCCCGCTCTCTGCAGACTGTCGCGCCGTGTCAGGCCAAAAAGTTGGCATTCGCTTGCTCCTTGTGCATCTGTCAATGGCCGTATTGTTTGCTGTGGACACAAGGGATGGCCTCACTGTATTCTCACTGCTGAACCGGTTTCTTGAAAGGTAAGTGGAGGGCTCCTGAGGTCCTCTCAATCCATCGCCGCATCCCGACCGCGGCGAGTTCCTAAGCCCACTCATCAATTGCCACGCCACATCTGTAATAAGTAGCAGCTAGATACTGTCTGACCTGGGACCCGCAATGCAAACAAAAATTCCTCAAGCGCCCATGCAGTACTTGCACATGCCTCCGATCTCGTGCACACGTGGACGTGGTCGTCGCTCCGGGTCAACAAATTTACTGCCACTCGGACGCTTGGTCGACGAGCACGCGGCCACTGTCGTCTTCGGTTGCGGCGATGGATGGCGCGCAGCCATTGACCTCACAAACCGTAAGCTTCGTCGCGCAATGACCCAGCAAGGGCCGAACAAAGACCTCCTTTGCGCGACTGTAAGAATGTACGACGCCGCGCCATTGGCCAATCTCGCTGGAAACCCCGAGCAATATCTGGAGCAATGGGTCCAAGCGAAAATGCAAGGGCTCCCCGATTACCTTCTCAGTGGCGAAGTGGAAATCGCTGGTTGGTACCCAGAGCTTGCTGACTTCATCGGCCTCGAGGCGGTCTCACGAGTTCCGCTTTGTTATGTTGTTTCATCGGTTGGAGGAATAGCAGTGGAAGGTGATGAGGACCTGCGCCTCAATATCTCCATTGGGGCTACGGATTCCGCTACGTTGATAGAGGGATCGCAAGCCCTTGGTTTAGCCAATGGACTCCCCGCCTGCACTTCTACACCGCTACCGCCCCCGGGAGGCTTAACGCTCCACGATATGCAGCTCTTCTTCGCTTGGTGCAAGGTGCAGACGTATTGGAGTGGAAAAGACAATGTGCTGGATTGCTCAAGGGCATCACCACAAGCCTATTGCATCGACTTTGAATCTGTGAACTCCGCCACAAGCGAGGAGTGGAAGGCTTCGCGTCTTCCCAGTGGCTACCGGTACCAAATCCCGAAGAAATTCAAGAGCTGGATCTCCTAACAATGGGAACGGAAGCGTGCAATGTCCATACTCAAGTCTTGTGGAAGCTAGGCCCGTCAAGGCCCGTCAAGATTGTCAGACTTCAACAGCCACCAAGGCAAGCTCTTAGACACGCTCGCACACTGCGTCACTGGTCCGCGAGATCTTTGTCGGCTATGGTTTCTCACCCGTCGAGCTTCGGACCGAGTATTGATCTGTTGATATAAGGTAGGAAATACTGTGGTGACATAGAAGGGTCTTTTAAACATGGAGCGGTCTGCTCTCGATATTACATCCGTCGACCGGGTATGTATTAGGGTCTATTTTCTCGCGATATCTCTTCCATTCAACCACACAAACAACCAGTTGATCGAGATCATTATTCTCCTTCTCCAGCTCCTGGTCCAAGCAAGACTTCCCGATCGCCACGCGAGCCAAGCGCTCTGGCCAGTCCACTCGTGACGGCCCCCGATAACGCCGTCGTGCTGCCCAAGATACGCAAGCAAAGCCTTCTGCTTGTATTCAAAAGGCTTCGTAGGCTGGTCGCCCGCATTGAGCTCGCGGGTCAAGTACTCGCCCTTTTGCAATGCGACCTCGGCAAGAGTAGGCAGCGTCTGATCTTGGATGTCTGCCGCGTCGCCCAATGCGTAGGCTGACTCGATGACCGAACCATCGGGCCTCAAGACGCGCAGAAAGTGGTCTGTCAGGACTCGAGGGAGACCTTTCTCGGGCTTCATGACAGGCAAGTCCTCGACAAGCGAGTTCACCTTGTTTCCAGTAGCCCAGAGGAGCATACCAAAGGGCATGCGGCCGTGCTCCTTGGTGTAAATAGCGTCCGACTCGACATTCTGGATGTGAGAGCTGGTTTGAATGTCGACTTGCTTCTTGTGGAGCGATTCCAACGCGTAATCTCCGAGGGCTTTGTCGAAAGTCGACAGAATGGTGGGCGCTACGTCGTGGATCGTGATGCTCAGCTTTCCGTCCAAGTGCGGGTACAAGAAGCGCATCTCTTCGTGCCACAGGTCGTGCAGCTCCGCTGTTGCTTCGATGCCGATCGCACCTCCGCCCACGATTCGAATGCTCAGTAGCTCGCGCTGTCGCTCTTCCGTCGTCCCCGGCAACGACGCTGCGTCCAGAATCTCGAGCAGCCTTTGCTGGATGATCCGAGAGTCGTTCGTCGTGCGAAGGAATAGCGCGTGTTCCTTCGCGCCGGGAGTTCCGAATGTCTGGTTGTCGCATCCCGGAGCTATGATGACCTTGTCGTAATGGACTTGGAACTGTCCGCCCTTGTCGACATCATCCATAGATGGCTTGCAAGAGATCACTCGCTTCTCCAGGTCGATCTTCTCCGCGATGGCCTTAAAGTATTGGACATCGGTGCGACTTCTCCTGCGGACTGGTTCCTCGGCCAGGCGAAAGTCGAACAGACCGCACGCTGCGCTGGCTAACAGCGGCGTGTACTGCACGGTGCGGATGGGCGAGATCACGCTGACGTTGTATTTCGCAAGGGACAGCTTCTGCGAGAGGGTGAACCCGCCCCAGCCCGAACCGATGATGGCGACAGTCGGTTTGCTCATATCCGCGAACAGTGGATGCAAAGCCTATTGAGGAGCGCCCCGGAACGCAGTTGGCGGGCTTCGAGTAGGAGCATCTTGATATACTGTTGATTCGGAGAATATCTGTACGTCATCTAGCGTCACCCGCGAACCCCCTGCAACAGGATGAAGTCGTGTCGATGGCCACGACGCGTTCCAGCGCCAGGGTTGCGCCCGGAATCTCGTTGTCCTTGCGGCACTGTCGTGGGGACATTGCGGCCCGGAAGCTTCGGAAAGCTTGGGACCTGCCCTCTGTCGCAGCCCATATGCAGCCTCAGCGAGCCTCTCAGAAGTGCGATCGGATGTCGACAGGGGTCCCTGGTCGTGCCACCTAATCTTGGTCTGTTTGTGCATCCGTGCACCGCTGAGATACCGCCGACTTTGACGTTGTTGTCGCAGTCGTCTTGTTGCTGGTCCCCCGCCGCTTTTGCTGGTGAATTTGCTGCCACCATGGATCACGACGACGAGCTGCTCGATCCAGTCGACCCCTGCGAAGACCCTAGCTTTGAGGAAGATGAAACGGCACACGTTGATGATGACATTGAAGAGATGACACAGAAGGTGCAGGTGGTAGAAGGCCCTGAGAAGGCTCCAGGCGACAACAGCGACGACAGGCCCCACCAGGCGACGAAGTCTGTCCTCGGTGCTCACCCGTTATTGTACGCAGCGAAATGCCCCATTGACATCGGCAGCTGGCGCAAAAAGATCTTCGAGCTGCGTGAACCGGTGGTGATGACAGGCGCGGAGTACCGACTGATATGGCCGTATTGCGATAACATGTGGGTCTTCAGGAACAAATCTCACGAGGAAGGTGAATATTGGATATATCGCTGCCTATTCGGTGGCGAGCAGAGGGCTACACAGGGTGCCGGTCACCGTCAGAGAAAATTAAAGACCATCCACGGATGTCCTTGCAAATTGAAGATAACGCCGTTACTTGTTGGCAACGAGATCGTCGGTTACACGCTCACAGGACGCGGTGCCGGGCATAACCAAGACCACAACCTAGAGATGGCGGATATGAGGAAGCTCAACACAGGGATCGGTGCCGTGGTGAAGCAGCAGGTAGGACTCGGCCTTGCGCCCCCAGCGGTGCTGAAATGTGTACGGGCGCAACATGACCCTGTTGCGTTCGCTCACTTCATAGATGCCGGCGGAGCGAAGTTGAAAGGACAAACCGGGCTGCAGAGCGTACACAACATTGGCAAATCCTCTGAGCGATCACACCCCGGCCTGCGCGTTGGCGACGGCGTGAAGGCCGACTTGAGTGAGTTGATGGAGCTCGAAGATTGGTTGCGAAAAGGTGAGTGATCTCCAAATGTCGTTGAGCCGCGGAGTTGGACTTTGACCTCTCACCTGAAGAACACCTTCACTATCACCGTGTATGTACCTCTCGCTATAACGCGACGACCACGCAGTATGAAGATAATCACGCTACCGTCTGGGCATCCCAAGAGGCTCTCGATACCCTCAGAGATCGTCAATATCTGACGATGATGACCACTGCGACGCATAAAACTAACGTCCACGGATGGAAACTATTCACTCTCATGGTTCGTGATTCATATGCCTCATGGCGACCTACCGGCCACTTTGTATGCCGAACAGATTCCACTGCCATGATCTCTGAGTGCCTGAAGGCTTTCAAAGTTCTCACCCTCCGACACAGTCGCCAGCGATCTGCATGGCAGCCTAGGTACTTCCTCACCGGCGACTCTGCATCGGAGCAGACGGCAGTTGCTTTGACATTCCACAACAGCGACACGGAGTATCTTTTATGCCAGACGCACTTCCAAAGAGCGATTGACCGGCATTACAAGGACACCAAATACACCGCAACCCTGGCGCATGTCAAGCGTGCCGTCCATGACCACACAAAGCACGACTGCGAGAAGTCACTCCATGCCGCCTTCGAGGCGCTGCCACCTGAAGGCAACAAGATCTCTGCGACGATCGGATTCTCGCGAGATTCATGCCAGCCTAGCGACGATGACCAGCAGTACTTCAAGCACTGTATATGGGCCCGGCGAGCCCTTTGGGCCACCTATCCCCGAGTGCATACCGCACTGCTTCTCCAGGCCCTGACGATTGGTCCGCTTGAGGCTTATTACTCGGCACTGAAGCATGGTCGCGAAGATCGCATGGCTCGATCCTTCACCTTCGTTGACACGGCCGTCAGATGCCGTGAGATTGATGATCTCTATCACAGCCGTGCACGCGCGAAAGCAGCGAAATTCAGGACCACCGTGCACCCACTCGCCACCTTACCTCAAATAGCGTGGATCCGCAATCTGCCTGGGCCGGTTCAAACACTGATTGCCGAGCAACATAAACATGCTGACGACCTCCCTGCGCGTGACCAGCTCGACTTCTTTGACGGCGCAGAGCTTCTATGCGAGTGCCGCTTTCATCGTTCTTACTATCTCCCATGCAAGCACCTGTTCAAACGGGAGCGCGAGATAGGAGGCGTAATCACCCCAGAACGCATTCATCACTGGACTTCCATGTTTGAAGACCGCGGGTACGAAGTGTATGAGACGCGTCACCTAATGTCTTGCAAGCAACCGCCCACCGACCCCAAGCTTGAGGAGGCCTTGCTGCAGCGCTTACATCAACGTCGGATTACTAGGGCTATTTGTGACAGTGGAATGGAGTTACATGACGAGTGCGAAGAGACACTCCGGCAAATCCCGCTGCTAGATGCCACGGCCTACTGGCGTGACTTCCACCACCAGATAAACTATGCCTTTGGAGCCTTGCAGCGGTGGCAGCGACAACGCCGCCTCCAGATTGAAACAGCGCTGGGTCCTCCACGCCATCAACCTATTCACAGTATGGTTGTTGGTGAGCCTACCAGCACACCAATCAGCTCCTCTACGCCGCACGGTGACGGCAGGGCCAGCAAGCGCCAGAAGCAGTAAGAGGGCACGTGTATGTGGTGAGGTGGAAATCATGGAAAGGGCGCCTCACAAGGTGAGGCGTAAGCATGTCACGCTTGCCGGTATGCTGCTCTCCGAGAGCATTGCGCGGTCACGGGCGGCTGTGCTAAGACACGGCGAGGTCAAGGTTGCGCAAAAGAACCTTCGCCATAGGGGCATTGCGACCGTATGCAGTTCTGCGCAGCAGAGAGGTCGCTCCGCGCTGGGGGACCACAGAGTCGAGGGCGACTGCGAAAAGACACCGCGCCGAATGCGTATGGCTTGCGTACCGCAATCAAGCCACAGGCGGTTGAGGAAGTGATATTGTATCTCGCAAGGGACAGCTTCTGCGGCAGGGTAAACAACCTTAGCCAGAATTAATGGTGGCGACTGTCGGGTTGTCGATCTTGGCTAACAGTGAACGTACTCGCAATCACATGACATACGCTCGGGACATATCACGATCTGGCCACAACACTGTTGAAACACGTGTCCTGTTTTCACAGCGTTGCGAGGCGCTGGGAAGAGTGCGTGTGTCACTCTGGCTTGAGCCACAGTATTCGCAACACTTCGAACACAACCGCAGCATCTATGCTGTACTTTCCTGAAGTGTTGATGGTCATCTAGTCACAGACCACCTCCATTTTCGAAACAAGACTAGCGGACGACGATGAGAAATTTGATTCAGATACCTCGTGAGTGTGTCTCGTTCCATCAGAGAGGCTACGAGGGTGTCATGAGGCGTGAATATCCTCTATCCGCGAATGCGATATCGCGTCAAGCAGCCTGATACCGCTGTAGAGCATGAGACATCCTCGAGAGAAAAATATCAGTAGCTCAACGTGCAACAATGAAGGTCTAGAGCTACGTATGCATCAAGATGCTCGTGTTAAGGTCAAATTGAGCCGGAGGCTCCAGGCCTGGGTGCCGTGTCACGGTCTCGACTTGGCTCAGGAACCCTAGATCACACGTAGACCTCGGGGCGCCTCCTCGCCGCCGCTCCCTGGATGTGAGCCCACGGCCTCTTGGCATCGCCGACCGCGCTGCTACTAAACCACGCATGCTACGGTTCTCACTCCGCTTACGGCTGGTGCCGCGCGCCGCCCGATGCTGATTAGCTGCCTCGACTTCACTTCACTCTTTGAGCTGTTTGCTCGCATTCACGCTTCCTTTGTTCGCGTGGCTGCCGGCCTGCGCTGTGACTTATCGTGCAGCCCGTTTTCACTCCCCTGCGCGCGTCGGCGCCAGCCGCCACGGGTTACAAATATCTGCCGCTGCTCCCGCAACACCCCTTCTCCCCTCTTTCCTCTCCACGCAGCCAATTTGCAAGTTATTCATAATCAAACTCTGACTTTTGAACCATTCTTGGCTCCTTGAGCATGCCAATTTGCTCCCGATTGACTCCCGCAGTGGTTTAGCTGCGTCTCCAGCAATCTGCAGGTTCTTCACTTCTGCGACCTCGACCATGACAAAAGAGTACGACGAGGATACCCTAGTGCCCTCTTGCACCACCTCTGTCCCAGCCCCTCCTTCCCAGCAACGCGCTACTCAGCGCGCTTCCACGCCTTCCACGCCTGACCAGCCTCCCGACGAAGAGATGCAGCATCTCTTTCTCGACCCTCGCCAGGTTATAGAGCGCGAGGACCTGAAAATCATTCACTCCGACCATCCCCTCGAAGGCTTCGCGAAAGAGACTACGCGGAACTATCTCGGCGAAGATGGCGAGTTTGCCTTCACCACCCTCGCGGATTCCTCCAACAATTTGAACATCAACTTCGCCGACCCTGATCCTACTTGGACCGCCATCACTCAACTCCAGACGATTGAGATGGCTGATCGCGATTTTCCAACATTCCTCGCTAAATTCCAGCCTTACGCCCTCCGCTCAAAGCTTGACGACCGCGCTCTGAAGTACTTCCTCCACCGAGCCCTCTCTAGGAAGCTCCGCGAAATGCTTCTGAGCCAAGACCACGAAGACCTCACCTATAACGGCCTCGTCAAACTTTGCCAAAAGCTCGACAATCGTTACCGCCAGGGCCTCGAATTCGAGAAGTTTCGCGAGCTGCGCGAGCCAGCTCCTTCAGCCTTAGCCTCTCGCTCGTCCAATTTGACCACCTCGAGCTCTGCCCCGATGGTGACGGCTCCCTCCGCGGCGACCGCCTCGACTCCCAAGCCCTCTGGATCGAAGGGCCCGCTTACGGCGGACGAGCGCGTTCGCCGTATGAAGGAGGGCGCCTGCTTCTACTGCGGTAACAAAGGCCACCTGAAGAACGTTTGCCCCAAGCTTTGGAAGAAGCAGAGCCACACTGATGCCGCGCCTGCGATCTCTTCTGTCGCTAGTATCGGTGACGACTCGGAATAATCCCCGACCCTCTAGTAAGTCGCTTGGAGAGCCTTCAATGCAGAAGGAAGGATGGGAGCTCAATTCGGGATATTCCCGGCTTCGAAGATGACCATCCACGCCACTTGTGTTTGTACAGTAATGTCGTAGGTCCTATGGGCGTCTCAGAAATCAAATTTGTCATGCTCGATTGTGGTAATAGCGAAAGGTGTTTGATTAATCATTCTCTCGCGTGAACCCGTTCATACTCGTTCGGAAGCTCTTCCTATTTCACAAAACGTTACCGACTACGCTAGGCATCTCACTGCCTCTAGATAAATAACCCGCGTGACTATGAAAACGATCGTGACCCGGGGGCACCATATACGCCCACACGGGGGGGTGGATTGGAATGAGAGGTCGGATCTCGACTT
>JAKLND010000188.1:0-33365 GCA_022813125.1 Septoriella neoarundinis | reverse complement strand
TGGCAGAGCGGACGGGATGCCCAGTTTTCACTGACCTATGGTCGTATGTGTTTGATTGCACTATCTTGTTATACAGATAGACTCCTGCGTCACTCCTTGACAGCTGATCCTGGTGGCCCTCCAGATTTCATCCCCGCTCTGACTATCATCTCACAATGATGATCGATCGACTGCTTTCTCCTGTCCATGTTTCGCGCGGCTCAGAAATCGCCATGACTGCAAGCATACACGCACTCCCTTTCTTTCTATGCCCATAGTCCGTGTGCCAAGATCTGGTGCTTGGATACGTGATGATGTCGTGCCTACGCGGAATGCTTCGGCCATCTCATCTTTTGAAAATGGTATGGACCCCTAGCGATCGCACCGGAGACTCCTTCCTTGTTGTATGTCGAGATGCAGATTTCGAGTTCCGCAAATGGTGTTTGCCGCCCAAGCTGTTTCGTGTTGCCTTGAAGGTCTTCCCCGTCAAGACCAGCGCAACGGGAAAGTAAGACTCGCCGTCGTATCAGACAATTACTTCTTGTCCAGTGCCAGAATCAACTCGCTCGCCCGCTCAGCAACAGCGACAATCCCAAACATTGGGTTGGTCGTGAACGCCTCTGTGATGGAAGAATCCACGACGTGCAAATTCTCCATTCCCTTGACTCTGGTATTTAGATCAACGCAAGCCCCAATCTTGCAGCTTCCGCTCCAGTGGTTCACGTAGCCTCGGGTGTACTGCGAGGGAGTCGTGATGTATTTGAGGATGTCGCTCTTCGATGCTGTCGAAGGGATATTGAGGGATGTCAGGCCACTACCCGGTAGCGCCTTGAAGATCTTCGCGATCACGGTAGCAACGGCATCGGCGTCGGCGGGGTTGCTGAAGAGGAAGTCGGAGGCTGGGCCCGGCAGACCCTTGTTGTTAAGGACAATGCGAGATTTGGATCTGGCGCCTGAGGTGGCGTAGACGTTGAGGGTGATGGTGTCTTTACCAGTGTAGCCGAACGAGCCGGCAACGTTGACGGTTGCTTGAACGGCAATGCTGGAGCCATCGGGTTGCTTGACGAGATCCCACAGAAGACTCGTGGGGCCTGCGCTAGCGTAAGGACCACTGCGAGAGTTGAGGTAGAGGTTCTTGTCGGCTGTGGTGGGAGTGTTGTAGTTGAAATTGTAGGATTGAACACCTGGTCCAGAGAGGACGATGAAGGTGTTTGGGTTGTCGTACAGGTGGTCGCCAACTGCTGTGTTGTTGATCCATTGCGACGAAGCCATGTCGAGAAGTCTGTTCGCTTTCAGGTTTCCTAGAGAGGCTGGGTCGCCGATTCCAGACATCATGAGCAGCTGTGGGCTGAAAAATGACCCGCCGCTAAGAATGACGCGTCCGTTCTGTGAAAGTTTGAAGGTCGTAGGCTTGCCATTGACGATTGCCTCGACAGCGGTGGCTTTCCCGCCATTGCGCTGCACACGCTTGACCTGGACGCCAGTCTTCAAAGAAAAGTTTGACCGAGCGAGTGCGGAGGTCAGGTAGGTCTTTGCTGGACCACTCCGTTGACCCTTTTCATGCGCATAGTTGGTTCTGCCAAAGACGCCATCTTTTTCCTCCGGACTGCCGTTGACTGCGACATTCTTGAGCCCAGCACCGTTCACCAGCCACTTTTTAGCAGCCTCGTAACCGGATTGCAGGTATCGCTTCCCGTCAGCTGATGGAGTGTTCGTGATAGGCTGTTTAGCTTTGACCTTCTCAATCGCGCTCTTCATGTCTTTTGACTTCCAGCTCGCCGGATAGTACGTGTCAAAGTCTGACGCAGGCGGCTGGATGAAAAGCTCTGCATTGATGGCGCTAGAGCCACCAATGGTACAACCTCCAAATCCACCGTTCTGTCTGTTGCCGCACAAGAGATCCGAGTTGCCACTGAAGATCGAGCTGTATAAACCCGGTACGTCCACACGGGACAAGTCTGTGTTGGCGAGCCAGTCGGGTCGTTCACGCCCACCGGTGCTGTAGTAAGAGTCTCCGCCCTGCTCAAGAAGGAGTGTTCGTTTGCCGGCTTCGCTCATTCGATCAGCTGCAACGATACCCGCCGGGCCGGCGCCAACAATGATGGCATCCCAATTGTCGGTTTGTCGTGTCTCCAGGCTGCCTTCTAAAGGCCTAGCGTGAGTGACGTCGAGGAGAAAGGCGAGACCCACGAGGGTCCGCGATGCGGAAGGCATTGTGTTGGCAGTGGAATATTTGGTTCGGCGATACCTCCAGCTGCTGCTGGGAGACGACATCTCTTATACGCCATCGTCAAGGCGCATTGGAATCTCATTACCGAAAAGTCGCCAGTCAGCAACAAGCAAAGGCGAAGCATCACGAAGGCCATTGCACGGATTAGCTCAGCGTAGCGTTGGTTCATCCAAAGGACGTGATGCCAAATTTAGATTCAGGTTACACATTTGACTAGCCAGGCTTGTGCACGGTGGCACGCATCTCGTATCTTGCCACCGACATCGTGAGTCGTGTTCTGGCGCAACCATTGTTGCGATACTTACAACACCTCTAGCGGCAGAGGCTAACAAATATAGAATGGAGTGGTTTGGTGCGTGCGAAAAGGTGACGACAGTACGGCGATTCCAGAACGCTGTTCCTCGGCTCACACCCAGCACGTCACGAAACTCGACTTTGAACTTTCCGGCGAGAAAAGGTGGATAGAGAAAACAAATGGGAGTCATTTGGAAAATCTTCATTTTGACAATTCATCCTGCGGTGACCACCGTCATACCAAGTATTAAGAACGCCATGCACATCACAACCGTAAAATCATCGCCATTTAATCCCTTTTGGTGTTTTCTTTCCCTGGCTTTTAAGAGTAAAGCTTCTTCTCAACGCTGCCAGCGAAGCCCTGGATGCCACCCTCAAGCTGAGCGGAGGCAGTCCTGTACTCAAACCTGACCTCGCCGGCCTTGACACCCTCCTGCAGCTCGTCGATCGACTTCATGCCGACGTCCTGCAGACTGTGCTGGACACCAGCCGACAGGTAGGGGAGGAACTTGGTGATGCTACCGCGGTCGAGGACGGAGCCCGATACACCCTGGGCGACGAGGAGCTTGTCGCCCTCGGAGAAGTAGCGGGCAGTACCGGCGTTCTTGGCGGTGTTGCCGGCCTTGTCGGTCGCGCCGCCGGCCTTCTTGTCCTCCATGGCGTCGATGGAGCCCATACCGCGGTAAACCTTCCTGCGGAGGCCGTCCTCGCCGATGGTGTAGCTACCGGGAGACTCGGTGGTGGCGGCGAGAAGACCGCCCATCATGATGGTGCCGGCACCAAGGCAGAGAGCCTTGACGATGTGGCCGACGTTCTGGATGCCACCGTCGGCGATACAGGGGATACCGAAGCGAGCGGCGAACTCGCAAACGCGGAAAACGGAGGTGGCCTGAGGGCGACCGACAGCCATGACCTCCTGGGTGATGCAGGCAGAGCCAGCACCCATACCAATACGCAGACCATCGACACCGGCCTCGATGAGCTTGGCAGCCTGCTCGCGAGTGACGACGTTGCCACCGATGACGTCGAGCTTGGGGAACTCCTTCTTGATCCAGCGGATCATCTCGAGCTGGAAAATACTGTTGCCCTGGGAGCTGTCGAGGATGACAACGTCAAGACCAGCCTCGACGAGGGCAGTGAGACGCTCCTTGTCGTGAGGGCGAGTGCCGATGGCAGCGGCGGCGAGCAGCTGCTTGGTACCGTGACGCTTGCTGGCGTTGGGGTATGACATGTTCTTCATGAGATCGGAGCGCGAGAGGAGGGAGATGAGGTTGCCCTTGGCGTCGACAATGGGGAGCTTGCCCTTTTTACTCTTGCTGAGCACATCGTTGGCCTCCTGCAGGGTGACACCTTCACGACCGGTGACAAGGTCCTTGCTCATAATCTCAGTGACGGGAGAGCTGTCGTCGTCGTGGAACTGGACGTCACGAGGGGTGACGATACCGATAAGCTTGGAGCGGAGGTTGCCGTCCTCTGAGAGCCAGTCAGCCTCTGAGCCTCACAAGACAGAGAGCAAATCAATTGCAAGACAAAAGTGCAAAAGGGATCAGTGTGAGTTTTTCTCCACAGCACCCCCGGCTCGCTGGCCGTGGGCATGCGGTTGAACGAAAGTTAATAAATTTGTTGTTCATCACGCGAGAGCGGACACGAGGACTTGAAAGAGATCGCGGGCTTACCGGTGACGGGGAAACCACCAAATCCCCACTGCTCCTTCAGCTGGCGGGCCTCGCGGACAGTGGTGGTGGGGGAGATGACGATCGGGTCCAGGATGAAGCCGTTCTCAAAGCGCTTGACCTTGCGGACCATCTCGGCCTGCTCCTCGATGGAGCAGTTGTGGTGGATCACGCCAATGCCACCGAGGAGAGCCATGTGAATGGCCATGTCGGTCTCGGTGACTGTGTCCATGGGAGAAGAGGTGAAGGGCGTCTTGAGGGTGATGTTGCGGGTGAGCTTGGAGGTCAGGTCGACCTGGGCGGCAGGGAAGCCAATGTGGCCGGGCAGGAGCAAGAAGTCGTTGTATGTCTGACCGCCCATCTTCTTCTCGTCCAAGAGATCGTAGACGGAGATGCCGTCCTTGGACTCGTACTGCTTGAGCAGCTCGAGGGCCTTGGAGGCGTCCTCGACCTTGACGCCGTTGGCAGACATTTCGTCGGTGTCGTGTGACGCGGTAGCGGTAGGTTTGAGGCCGACGACGGAGAGGAGGGGAATGCTAAAAAATCTGCCCGTTGTTACACTGGGTCAGACGGCCTTGAATGTATTAGCAATGCACAAATCCAAGGACTCGGCGATTGTATAGACTTACCCCAAGGAAAGAAAAGAGAGGAGAAACCGCGCGGCGGAGAGAAATTTGAGTTGCGCGCAGAAGCTGGATCAGCTTATCTTATCGATCGCCGAGGAGCCGGCAGCGGGCCGGCGCGTGGGATACAGGGTTTGGCCCTGCTTGCGCTGATTGGGCGAATCGCCGGCTCAGCGACCTGCAGCGCGGCCGGGCGTTGTTTGTTTTCCCAGCAACACCCGCTGCAGCTTTACCACCAGGGCGCCTCCCGCGCACGTCACCCGCGCGGTCTCAACTGCCACGCCAGGCCCTTCTCACAACCTCCCACACGCATTCCAGTCTGTCTACATTGGACTTCACTTCACATTCGCTTAATGCGGCAGGCACACGCTATCCGGCTCGCAATGCGCTGAACATGCTTCTTTGCTGATCCGTCTGACCGTAAACACGACCTCGGATGCGCAGTGCGCCTTCTTTTGACCATCCAAAACATTTTCGCGGCCGAGTGCGGCAACCGCGCCCAACATGCCGTCTCAATATGTGCACCCTCAACTCACCTCCTCTTCCTCGCCGCCACACAATCGCTTCAGAGACCACTCGCCCACAAAGTCCTCGCCGCTCCGCCACACACTGTCGACCCTCTCCAACGGCAGCAGCACAGACGGCTCCTCCATCCCCAGCCGACACAACACTCAGAGTAGTAATGCCTCGAGTGTCTACAGTCAGCACAGCATAGGCGGGCTCAGTGGCTACGATTCCAGTGCGGACCCATTCGTCAGCCGGGCCCCCGCCAAGCGCGAGCGCAGTGAGAGCCCCGTTAAGAAGAACTCCGCATTCGCTCAATGGGAGGCCCGGGAAAAGGGCGAGCAAGCGCAACAGGAGCAGACGACACCGAGGCCGGCGCGTAAGGCTGGCCGGACAGGGAACATGAGCGTAGACCTGTCGCCAAAGAAAATCCAGGACGACGACTGGCGGAATGGCTTGGGACGCTCCGAGACCCGCAGTGCTCTTTCCACGGTCGCTCCAAACACTCTTCCAGACTCGCCTTCTCACAAGAGGGGGAAATCATACAACGACCTGCCGCTCAGGCCTGCAAGTCCCCAGAACAAAGAATCGCCGCCGCCGTCTCCTAAAGCGCCAACCCGAACACACAACCGAGGGCAAAGTATGGATGCGGGGCTCGCACTGTCTGCGTCCGTCCCTAGCCTTCACGCAACAGGTGCAAACAATCTGAACAGCATGGCGACGCTGTCCCGTAGTGATTCCATGCGAGCCAGTGGTCGCCCAAGAGCAAATGGCCATGCGAGATTCGGCTCTGTCGATTCCCCTGCACCTCACCTGGACGAGAAAGACCTGGCAACCCTGCAGAAGAGTACTACGCCCCAGTTGCGACACCTATCGAAATTCGCGAGCGACGGTGCTGAAGACCTGAGTGTGCACAACCCAGAAGAGCAGGTTGTTGGACTTGCCGGAAGGAGGAGGCTGCAACGGTCAGACTCAACGCGCGCCTCGAATCACAAAACGCAGTCAAGCTTCGGCTCGCAATGGCAAAGTACGCGATGGATGGACACCCAGAGGAAGCACCTGCAGGCTTATGAATATCTTTGTCACATTGGAGAAGCAAGAGCATGGATCGAAGACGTGCTGGAACCAGACAAATTACCGCCTATTGTCCAACTGGAGGAATCACTTCGCGACGGTGTCACCTTGGCTGAAGTTGTCAACCGATTAGCACCAAACATGGAACAAGAGCTGCAGGCCCTGCTCGGAAGCTTGCGCATCTTCCGCTCACCCCGTCTTCAATACCGCCACAGCGACAACATTGCAATGTTCTTCCGATTTGTTTCAGCAGTGGAGCTGCCCGAGCTTTTCCGATTCGAACTCGTCGACTTGTACGAGAAGAAAAACGTACCAAAAGTTATTTACTGTATACACGCACTCTCATGGCTACTGTACAGGCGCGGAATCACCTCGTTCACAATATCGCATCTTGTCGGACAACTGGAATTTACAGGTGAAGAGCTGGAAGAGACACAGAAAGGTATCGACCGAAGTGGAGTCAAGATGCCGGACTTTGGTGGCATGCGCAAAGAGCTGGATATTCCTGAGCCTCCGCCGCCACCTGAGCCTACGCCCGAGGAGCTTCTCCGCGAGCAGGAAGCTGTTGTCGAGGACATGCAGAGCCAGATGAGGGGTGCGCTGGTGCGCATGCGTCTTGGAGATGTGATGCAAGACCTCTGGGATGCCGAAATCGACATCGCGATGCTGCAAGCCCGGATGCGAGGAGGCTTCGCACGGGAGATCTTCAACTTCCGCCACTCCATGGATTCATCGACGAAGAAACTGCAAGCTGCCGCCAAGGCAATGCTTATTCGAAAAGGTCTAAAGCAAAGGGAGCAAGGCTGGAAGTCGAGAGAAGGAAAGCAGCGCATTGTCAAGATTCAGTCGCTCTGGCGTGGAAAGCAGCAAAGGGCCGAGACCAAGAAGATCAAGACTCAGCTGCGCGCACAACGCTACGGTGTCAAAGAGCTCCAAGCTGCGATCCGCGGAACCCTCGGCCGCTGGAGAGCTAGCGATACCTGGGAGGAGACTCGCAACGAAGCCACCGAGTCCGCCGTTGCCGATCTACAGGCCGCTGCTCGCGGCGCGATCGAGCGAATGAAGCTGACGGCTGTCATGAACCAGCTCTGGGATGTTGAAGGCGCCATCGCAGATCTTCAAGCCGCCATCCGAGGATCAGGAATCAGGCGTCAGGCCAAGGGCCAACGTGTCGAGGCCAAGCAAGCAGCCGTGGACGTCGTGCGCCTTCAAGCGGCAGTCCGAGGACTGATCCAGCGCAAAGAGCAGCGTCACCAGTACGGCGAGCGTAAGATTCACGAGCCGGCTGTTGTCGAGGTGCAGGCTGCTTGCCGTGGCCTGGTGACGAGACTCAGGCAAGCCAGGGTGATGGGAGCCTTACAGGGTCGCGAGGGTCCAATCGTGAAAGTGCAATCGCTTCTCCGTGCACAGTTGGCGAAGAAACATGTTCAGTCTCACAAGACGGGGTTGAAAACAGTGGAGGACCAGATCTCAACATTGCAGGCCCTCGCGCGTGCATCCATCTGTAGGGCACGTACCGCAGACGTCCTCGACCAACTGCAAAACACTACGAATCAGACGATTGAGCTTCAAGGTCTCGCCAGGGCAATGCTGGAGCGTAACAGGATCGGCATTCAACTGGCCGAGCTCGAAGACCAAGAGCAGGGCGTTGTCAACTTGCAGTCTCTTGCCCGTGCATTCCTCGAACGGCAGCGAATCTTTGATCAGCTCGTTGAATTCGAAAAGGAGGAGGATTCTATCAACCAATTGCAAGGCCTCGCTCGTGCCGTCTTGGTCAGAGCTAGAGTAGGAGCCGACCTTGCTGAATTGGAAGACAATGAGGAAGCGATCGTCGAGCTTCAGTCGGCCACTCGTGCTTTCATGGTTCGCCAGCGTTTCGAGGAGAAGCGTGAGCATTACCGTGAGAACATGCAAAAGGTCGTCAAGCTGCAATCTTTCGTGCGCGCTCGCCAACAAGGAAAATCCTACGAGTCGCTCATGAAGGGTGCCAACCCTCCTCTTCCCGTTGTTCGAAAGCACTTGCACCTCCTCACAGACTCGCACTTTGAGTTTGAGGGCGAGCTCGAAGCGGAGAGACTCCGCCGTCTTGTCGTTGAGCGGGTGCGTGAGGTCGAGCAAGTCGAAGGCTATGTGGAAGGTCTCGACGTGAAAGTCGGCCTTCTCGTCAAGAACAAAATCAGCTTGGACGAGGTGGTGAAGCACCAAAAGCACTACGGTGGCAGTGCTAGCCAGCTGCTCAGGAACGGTGGCTCCATCCGAAACAATGGGGGCGGCGTTGACCTCAAGGCCCTCAACAAGAATTCCAGGAAGAAGCTTTCCGGCTACGAGGAGCTGTTCTTCATCATGCAGACTCAGCCGGAGTACCTCGCTCGCCTCTTCTACCAGCTGTCAAGCCGTGGTTTGGCGGACAAAGAGAGCAAGAACCTCGAACGCTTGATTCTCACTCTGTTCTGCTACGCGCACAAGAGCAGAGAAGAATACTACTTCTTGGGTCTTCTGGTCGCGTCAGTCGAGGTGTTTATTCGCAGCACAAACCATCTGGAGGACTTCCTGCGCTCTCAAAATGGACCCATGCACCAACGACTTTTCCTCACCCACGTCCGGTCTCCGATTCACAGGAGCTACCTCAAGTCCCTCTTAGGTGGGCTGGTCAGGGATGGCATCTGCGGTCAAGAACACCTGGACCTAGAATCGGACCCTCTCCAGATCCACCAAGCAATCATTAACAATGAAGAGCTCAGTACCGGCCACGCTTCGAGGCGACCCCGCGATCTTCCCCGAGAGACCATAATCCGTGATCCTGAGGTGCGCGCGAGGTATGTCGAACACCTGCAAGATCTGCGCGACCTGTGCGATGGTTTCTTCCTGAGCTTGGAGGAGACCCTTCACCGCATGCCTTACGGTGTCCGATATGTCGCATCAGCGCAATACAATGCTATGCAGGAGCAGTACCCGCATGAAGAGCCTGCATATCTGGCAACGCTTGTTGGCAACTGGTTGTGGAAGACGTATTTGCTGCCGGCATTCCGCGAACCCGAGATGTGGGGAGTCATCGACAGAGGTCTTTCTCCTGTGCACAAGCGCAACCTGGGCCAGGTCACACTTGTACTCAGCCAGGTCTGCTCTTTTGGTCGCCTATTCTCCCAGGAGAATATGTACCTGCAACCTCTGAACAGCTGGGTCGGTGAAGGCCTTGTCAGATGGCAGGAAGCCCTGCAAAGCCTCTTCGACATTGAGAGTCCTCAAGAGCACTTCGACGCGGACCATCTGTCTGACTTGTACTCGCGCACTAAGCCGACCGTGTACATCAAACTTTCCGACATTTTCCAGCTTCACAGTCTGATGGCCGACAACCTCGCCGTCATTGCGCCTAGCCGCGAAGACCCTATCAAGGAAGTGCTCTCCGACCTTGGCAGCCCCAAAGGTAACGAGGCCGATCTCAGCAACACTGGAGGTGGAGGCGAGATCACTCTCACGCTCAAGTCCAGATACAAGGTGCAGGAAGACCCCAATGCCGAGGCTAGGGCGCTCTTCACCGCGACCAAGCGTCTCGTGCTCTTCATCATTCGCGTTCAGTCTGGCTCCAACCTCATGGAGATCTTGCTGCGCCCGATCAGCGAGGAAGATGATGAGAAATGGTTCTCGCTCGTAGACGAAGAACTGGCCAGCAAGGAGTTCCGTTCGCCTTCTCGTAGCCCGAGAAAGGCGTTCCAACAGGGAGCTTTCGATCCCCGAGCCAGTATGCGCGGTGGCCGGACGCACTCGGTATACTCCGAGACAGCGTCAGCGGTCTCGGATGAGATGCGCAACAACAACCTCCTGGACCTCGAGCACATGACTTACGCCGAGCTGAAGTCGCAGGCGCTCGAGAACATTCTCACTCTCGAGAACCCGTCGACTCCGCCGCAGTACCGCGTTAGCAGACAGCACAACTACCAAGAAGTCCTCAATGCCCTCGCTGCCGACATTCGCTCCAAGCACCGCCGCCGCCTCGAGCGTCAACGCGAGTCTGACGCGACCCGCCAGACTTTGGCCGGCCTGGACAAGAAGGCTACATACCTCGAAGAGCAACTGACGAGCTACAACGATTACATTGAGCAATGTCTGAAGACTTTGGCCAACAAGAAGACCGGCCACAAGGCGTTCCGCCTGCCATTCACCAAGCAATGGAACCATGAGCGCGAGCTAGAGAAAGCCGGCCGTCAGCCCAAATTCGGCTCTTACAAATATTCTGCGCGCCAACTCGCAGACAAGGGCGTTCTCTTGCAGTGGTCGGCTTACCCCACAGACCAGTGGAGTCAGCTGAACATTGTGATCTCCTCAGACGAGGTCGGCGTCTTCCACATCGAAGCCAGCTCGGGCAGCATGATGCTTCCGGGCGCCAGCGCAAACCTTTTGCTGGATGATTTGCTGCAGGCTCAGTACGACAACCGCAATACCATCGGCGTCTTTGAAGACGGTGCCGGCGGTCAAGAGGCCGGCGCGAAGTTGGCCGTGAACTTGCTCCTGCATCTGGTTTTTAAGAAGTTTTACCGCGATGACTAGATTGATCGTTGAGCGGGGTGGGACGGAGTTGGTCTTTACATTTTCTCTTCGTTATTTTCGTTTCTCTTTTTTTTTTCGTACCGTTGCTGTTCATCATATGGTTGCTTTTACTGCATACGCATGGGACGACTGTGAAGGGAAGGGGCACACAGGTATACATACCCGGCTTTTTCGCTTTACAAATGATGAAGGTTGATGACACTCTTATGAAAGCGCTTCGTATACATGTCGGTTTCTCCAGTATCTCTTGACATGTCGTCATCGCATACTCGTTGCTTTATGCTTATTCCAATGTGATCGTGAGGCTATGCGACTTGTATGAAACAAGCTTCAAAGTCAAAGTTGACGCCCCGCCCAGACCTCGGTACATTGAAGTAGCGCCAGGGGCAGGCTATGAATAGCCCGTTCGCCACGCTCCTTCAGCTCACCCAAATCCTTCTGGCCGTCCAGGCACGGCGATCCTGTATCTAGATGCGCGATGCTTGTTCTCGAATGCGCCGGCCATTGCTTGTCCCGTGGTCTCATGAATCGGCAGCCGCTGTGAGCACATGCTCCATTAAGTGAAAGCCAGTCTGTTGCCGCGTCTTTTCGTTCGTCGCGGTCATCCTTAGCATTCACTGCACAAGGTAGTATTTCACTCCATGTTCACTCTTGCCTCATTAGCACGATCTGCTCATCAACCAGTCCGACGGATACCGACAACACTATTCATCATGGCTGAGAACCCGTTCGCAAGACTGTTTACTGCACAGTCGGCCTCGTCAACCATTGCAACTCTCGCACGATTGGCGCCTGGTCGACAGGATGATGAGCTTGCGATTTCTCTCGTGACCTCCAACCCGAGTACAACGACCTACAACTGCATATCCTACGACCGCTCGCACGAACATGAGACGACCGAGGTCTCTGTCGACGGAAAGCCAATGGCGATTCCGCAGCCGCTCCTTGAAGCTCTTAAAGCGTTTCGCCACAAAACCGACCACACTGTACTCTGGGCAGATCTCTTGACGGGAGACACTGCAGAAGAGCGCAGCAAGCAAGCTTCGGTCATGAAGGAGGTTCTGCAAAATGCCCGCACTGTCTACTGCTATGCGGGTACTTGCCAACATGGGCGCTCGAAAGACGCATATTCCGTAATCCAGACACTGGCAAATTGGTGGCGCCAAGCTACTCTGCATGCCAATTTCCCGAAGAAGCTCTCAATGGCTACAAACCAAAACATGCTGGACGTGCAAAAATCACTTCTTGGGCGTGACACAGCCGATCTTCGGTTGAAAGACAAGGAGCTTTGGAAAGACATTTTTGGCGTTTTGTCTTCGCCATATTTCGAGACCGCCCAGGCGATCACCGACATCATCCTCGGGAAGAAGGTCCTGGTCTGCAGCGAAAACGGTTCAATTCCATGGGAGGACTTCACCATCGCTTACAATTCCGCACTCATGATATTGTCTGCCAATGGGCTCGAGATTCCGGAAAAAGTGCAGACGCATTTCGTTCAAGTCTCATCCATCCATGTATCGGTCCAGCGGTACGATGCTGGCGAGACCCTTGAGCTTTTCCCCATGCTTCAAACAGTCCGCGACGCCTCTTCACCAGCTGACCCACGAGAGTTGGTCTTTTCAATGCTTCCGATCGTCACTCCTTCCGGTCGTGTGAGAATCCTTGGAAACAAGCCAGAAGTCTTACCAGCGGCAGACTACTCCAAGTCGGTTCAGCAGGTCTTCACTGAGGCGGCGAAACACATCATACATGAACGTCAGGATCTTCTCATCTGGTGGAAGGAAAGCCCGCCTTGTGGAAAGAAGGTTGACGGTTTGCCTAGCTTTGCGCCCGACTGGTCTGCGGGTCTTTCAAAGGATGTGCCAGCGGTAAGCACGACGAGCGGTCTGCGGATGTGGTGGGACAATCTCAAGACAAAGAAGCGCATCTACGTCGACGATGAGGGACTACTGCACGTGCAGGCCCACGCGATCGACCGCGTTACCACTGTCTCGCCGATTTTGACCAAGGAAAATTGGCGACGCACGCTTCTGAATGAATGGAAATCTGGACAGAAGATGCCTGGAGAGTCTCCATCTGACACAATGGACAGGTTCTGGCGTGCCCTCGTGCTGGACATTGACGCTGACTTTGGAGAGACAATGCGCGACATCAAAAAGCCCGACCCCATGATGCGGAACAGCTTCCAGAGTGTGTTGGCCGAGGAAATGATCTTGGACCATTTGGGCTGTACTGTAGAACAACTGTCGACTGATCCGACTCTGCAAGCTAGGGCTCGCACGGACGAAGTTTGCCGTGACCTTGGTCCTTCGACCGGTCAGAGCCAGGAGTATGAAGCACTCGTTCTGCGCAACAGCCTGGGCCGCCGAATGTTCAAGACCCACACTGGAAAAATCGGAATGACAGCCGTCGAGACGCCCGCTCCTCGTCCTAATCAGCCAGACGGATCCCCAGCAGCACCCATGCCGGACTTCAGCTCGACCATGAACGATCCCTTGGGCCGCTCCATGATGGCGGGTTTTCAGGATTTCCTCGCCAAACGTGACGCGAAAGCCGCATCCGCCCTCTCAAAGGCGATGTCGGGGTCTCTCCCGGGTCAGGCCCTGCCAGGCGTCAGGTACGGAGATGTAGTGGTGGCCCTGGTCGGCGGCTTTCAGCCTTACATCCTGCGGTCAAAGGATGCTGATGCCAACGAGTCGATCGGAAGCGGCGTGCGAGCTGATTCGCTGTACTCGTTTGTTGGCGATTGCCACCTGCAAGGTGAGATGGATGGCGAGCGCTTCAAGGAGCCGGCGGGCTTTTTTTTCAGTGGCGGCTGGAAGAGCGATGTGCCCCTTGTGGATGTTGTGATTTCGTAAGGCAGGGAGCTACGGCAGGCTGCTGTATCTTGAAAAGCTCATGTTGGCGTTCACTGGCTGTTTCCGAAGGCGCCAATTGCTTCTTGTGCATTCTGGTACATTTGAGAATTTGGGATCATTTCACTAATGCATGGGTTTGACTGTGACGACTGTATGTCGTGGCTGCAGGTCTTTCCGTTATTGATGAGATATTAGAAACCTCCATTCAAAAAAGGGAACAGACTCTCTAAGTTGGTTTTGTGGTATACTGAGAGTCACAGTTGTCGCAAAAGGGCTCTGAGTGTAGGTATATGCTATTTTGATGACAAGAAGTATACGCCCCCGAACAAGGCTATTCGTCGCTGGGAACTGCCGTCAGCTTACATGGTGTGGCCTCTCGCAGCAGCCTGCGTTGCCACCACACCAGAAGGCATAACTTCGCCTGCGATTGTGTGCGCGATCTGGTCCAATCATGCTCGTGTCATACGATAAGCTTGATGAATGCGAGGAAAGACCGCTTCGAATTGAAAGTGGACATCCTGATAAATTCCGAACAGCATTGCTGTTTCGTTCTGTCTGCTCCGGATCGACGTAGCGTTCGCCTCGTTGAGGGAGAGCATGGGTGATTTTTCCTAACAACCAGTAGGGATGAGATTCCTTTTGAGATGCCTCACATGCAGTGGGGATACACCGAGGTTCAAGCCCTGATCTGAAAACTTGGTGGGCACTGCCGCGTGTGTACCAACACATGCTGATATTTGTCAGAGTCAGCAAGCACATGCAGAATGCGGCAATGTTCGCAGGGCTGAGGAGTTTGAGCTACAGGATCAAGGCGCCGTAGATCAAGGCTGCGTCCTTCGACAGCCTTGCCCATCCAGCCCTTTGCAAGGCTTTATTAAGGGCCAGCATCCCCAATGAATGGTGCTGCATCTTGTGTATAGTCTCCACAAGCTCCCTGTCCAACCGAATGTTGTTGATCATGGCCTTCCCACGTTTCCTCCTTCCTGCGCTCCTCGGTTTGCTCATGACTGACGCCCTCATGGAGCTTGCCTTCATCAGCTACATGGTTTCATGGCTTCACCGCACTGCAGGAGGCGACTTCGAGATTGTTGCATCGTCAACGTCTGACAGACTCTTCTTCCCTCTACACGGCAAGCCTAAAGTGATGTACCTCAACCAAGGCCACACAAGCAATGCCGCTGCGGGGACGGCGTTTGTCTTAGTCGGCATCGGCGGTATCCTAGCACTCACGCTCCGCCACCGCTGGACCAAAAAGTGCAGGACTGGAACTTTCTCCACCGCTTTGCACCGAACATGGATTCTCTTGACGATCTTGTCTGCTTTGTTGACTCTTGCGGCGCTCATATATACGTTTGTCCTCACCAGGCTACACAGCATACACCACATCGAGCTCAACGTTGCAGCTTCGCTGGACAACAGACCTTATCCAAACTACGTTGCTTACCCGCTGGACGAATGGACACCAGAGACTTGGTTTGTCGGAGTCTTGGAACTGCAGCTTGTGCACCCGGCTGAGAGAAATGAAATTGACCACCAGCTTAAGATTATGAGGGCTTGGAGATGGAATCTGATTCCGATGTTTATCCTTGGAATGGGTCTATGTGTGGTGGCAGTGTGGGACGAGCTACAGCGGCCGAATAAGCATGCGGTTGTGAGAGCGGAAGAATTTGAGCTTCAGAAGAGCCGACTAAGGCGAGCTCAACGGAAGAGAGTTGAGGGATGCTAGTGGCCGTCCACAGTCATTGATCATAGCACGTATCTGAAGTGAGGGTTCTGTAACACGTTAGTGAATGGCAACCCAAAATACAGACAGAAGCCATCGTACCTCAAAGTCTGTCATGTCAGCGCCATCAGTCTCTTCCTGTTGTATCTCAAGCCCAAGCGCAGTAGCAGCTGCATCTCTCTGCTTGTTGCGACGGACCAAGAGCAGCCTCAAAGACAAGGCCAGCACCATTTGAGTCACAGAGCACGCCAAGATCGTCTTGCACCCAGTGGGATACAAGGGTGCTTCTTCACCAATGAAAGCGTGCGGCCCAATGATGTTGCCTGCGCAATAGGCGAGGAAGACCAAGCCGGAGGCAGTGATGCGCTTTGTGTATCCACCAAGATTTGTCGTTGGCATCTGGAGCGCCAGCACCAGACAGGCGACGTAGCATCCCACCATGTAGTAGCCAAAGAGGACGCCGATCTTGTGGTGAGCTCTGTCGATTTTCCACATGAGGCATACGCCAACGATTGTTGGGATAAGCCACAAAGCTGTTCAGAGTTGCGTACATCAGCACAAGATGTTCGTATACCCAGAGCAGTATGATATATTGTGAAGTTTAGGTTCAACTTACCCATGACAAGGGTCCTCCAGTTCTTGACTTTGGTGGCCGTGTAGGTACCAGTCAGAATCCAAACAACTTGGAACGCTCCTTGAGGTATGCCTAACGCAGTTGTGAGGAGCGGATCTTTGACCAATCCCTTGATGATAAGCTTGCCGAAGTTGGCTACTCCACCGTTGATGACTTCGTTCAGCAGCACGAAGGTGATGAGTATCCAGACTTGAGCATCAACAAATACTTCGCGGATTTGATTCCACTTAATGGACTTGTTCAAAACTCCCGTCCTTGCCAGACGCGCACGACCGACAAGGAGGGCCTTTTCTTCCAATGTGAAGAAGCGCGCTGAGAGGATGCTGTCTGGCAGGAAGAGTAGGAGTACGATGCCCCAGATGACCGTAATACCGCCGCATACCAGGAAGACGGCCTTCCAGACGGGAAAGCCGTTGATCTGGCCAAGGCCGTAGCTCAACAGACCACCGAGCATGGACCCAATACCGTTGCAGCAGTAGAAGAGACCGGCTCGGAAAGGCTGATCCGAGCGGACGTACCTGTGGCCGGCACTCAGTATGATTTCGTCATTGTCCGAGTGAGGACACGGCTTACCACATAGACACCATCATCATAAAGCAGGTCGTAATAGGCGCCTCGAACCATCCTAACAAGAAGCGGCAAGCAGCAAGGCCGCTGAAGTTGTGACAAAGCGCAGTGAGCATCAATACTGAACCCCAGCTGAGAACACATCCGCCGACGACCTTGCCCATCCGCCACTTCTGCGCTGTGAAGACCCAGGGGTATTCGGCGACTAGATAGGCAAAGTAAAATATACTGGCAAACCAAGAGTATTGGTCCTGGGTGATGCCGGTGCTTGTGAATAAGTCAAAGACTGCCGCGTAGGACATGGCTTGCTTGTCGATGTACTGGAGAACATATGTCACGGCCAGAAGTGGCAAGACCACGAGGTCGACTTTCTTTACCAGCCGACGTTGGCTGGCTGTGTCACTAAGGAGCTCGTCCAGATATTCATTGCTGAAGTTGTGCTCTCGAAGGAACTTCTCAGTCTCATCAAGATCGATGCTTTCGCCTTCAGCGATGGATGTGGCTTTGGTGGTAGGTTCAATGACCTTTTCGAGGCTGTACTTTGCCTTGTCTTGTGAAAGTCTTGATTCAGCCATCCTTACTTAGGGCACTGGAAGTGCTCAGGGTGCGGGCAAAGAGATAGAGGTAGACGTGGAAAGAGGATGTGCGATGAGAGAGGTCTACAAGCAAGGGCCATCTCCCTCTTATTGTTAGGCCTTCCGGTCATGTCTTGGTCGTCCCCAGACTCTAATCAAGGGCACAAGGTCCGACGTTTATCTCGTGGCAACAATTCAGGTGCGGGGATACCGCAGACAGAGCTCCGCAAGTATTAGATAGGCCCATGATAGGGAAGCCTACGAGTCAGTAGCAGCAGAGGGTAACACTCGTTTGCCCTATCAGTGGCCAAGAAGTCTTGGACGTGGCCCACTCCTGAACACGTTGGCCGGTGGCCGGGGGGTATACCATGCAGCTACTCTGCATCTTGAATAGGATTAGACGAAGGAGGAAGCGCCAGCCGCGGCGTTGCCACGTTGAGCCTTTGCAATTGACGCGACGAAAACGTCCCCAGAGGGAAGAACTGTCTGTCAGAGAAGCTTGTCGGTCATCGCGGAGGAGCGTGTGCTTACAAGCTCGCCGTCGTATAATGTCCTTGAAGGTGGTGAAGGGAGGGAAATGTTTCCTGTTTCTCAGCTTAATAAAGATAGCCTATCTAATCCCCCGGTCGGATAAGCTGTTGGTATCTGCGTGGGGTTGCATTGGGGGTGGCCGCTCTCTGATTTGGCGGGCTGCTTCCGGCATCGGTGCTTGCCCGAGACGTCGGCTTTCGGCGTGGTCTACACTGTCAATACAAGACGCGAGTATTATTCGCCATGGCACTATCCGAGCATAGCATTCGGATTTCTCCATTGAATGGTGACGCCTCGGCAAGCTCAGAAGATATCGGCAAGGCTTTCGAAACGACAGAGATCGATTGCACGCAAATCGTTACATCAGAGGAAAACAACATTGTGCAACATACTTGTACGATACTTTGGACGACCAACGTAAGCCCGGGACCCATTGATGAGTCTCGTTGATCGCAACATGGGTGCTGCAAAACATGCCACCAATCCAGTTGTCAAGCTACCTCAAGGTACGGTCGTTGGACTGACCTTGGAAGAATCCCTACCCAAACCGATCCATGCTTTCCGTGGCATACCCTATGCCCTGCCACCAACAGGTGACCGACGCTTCAGGCCGGCGGTCAAAGTTGCATCGAACCCAGACAATGTAATCGATGCCTCCCGGTATGGTCCGGCTGCTCCAGGCAAGCCTTTGTTGGCTGGAGGACCCAAGCTGGAGTATAGCGAAGATTGCCTCACCGCGAACGTTTTCCGACCATGCAATTCTTCTACAGAGAATTTGGCGAAGCTGCCCGTCGCCATATACATACACGGTGGTGCCTTTAACAGAGGTACCTCCAGTATGCATAACACTGCGTCGATGGTCGCTTGGTCCGAAGCGCCGTTTGCTGCTGTCTCTTTCAATTATCGAATCGGTGCTCTTGGCTTCTTGCCTTCGACTCTGACAGCTAAAGAGGGCTCTCTGAACCTCGGTTTAAGAGACCAGATTGTTCTCTTCGAATGGGTTAAAGAGAACATCAGCGCGTTTGGCGGTGACCCAGACAATGTCACTCTGGTCGGTCTTTCGGCAGGCGCACACTCGGTAAGTCTTTCGTCGGATCATATCTGTTCAGGTCTGACCAAGCTTTGTTCAAGATCGGCCATCACCTCATGGACTTCACAGAGGGTAAGGCGCCGCTGTTCAACCGTGTAGTGATCGAGTCCGGAGCACCGACGTCGCGAGCAGTGCGTCCATATGATGCACTCATCCACGAAGAGCAATTCAACGTCTTCTTGGAAGCCACGGGATGTCCGAAAGATTGCCCAGAAGACAAAATCTTCCCATACCTCATGTCACTGCCGTCAGAAGTCGTCACGACCGCCCAGACAGCGGTATTTGATAAATACAACCCTTCGCTCCGATGGGCCTTCCAGCCCATCATAGACGGAAGCGTCATTCCCCGTCCGCCTCTGGAGACCTGGCTGTCCGGCAAATGGCACCAAGTCCCCATTATGACCGGCTTCAACCGCAACGAAGGCTCGTTGTACGTGGACAAGCAAATGTCCAGTCCGGAGCAATTCACGAATTTCTTCGCAGAACTACTGCCGCTGCTCAGCCCTTCGGACATCGAAACAATCAACGCGCTCTACCCCGACCCTTGCAAAGACGCCCAGTCTCCGTACGTGGAAGATAGGAACGGCGTGGGAGCCCAGTACAAGCGCATCGAAGCTGCATACGCCCACTACGCGTACGTCGCGCCCGTCCGCCAGACGGCTGAGCTGGCTTCGAAAGCGATGTCGGCTCCGGTATATCTCTATCAGTGGGCACTGGACTCTTCGATCATCGAGGGCGCGCGCCACGGAGACAATATGCGGTACGAAGTCGTTGATCCCGTAGTAGTCAATACATCGGCCGCGCAGCGAGATATCGCTAGGACTACGAACGCTTACATCACCAGCTTCATTGCCACTGGTGACCCGAACAAGATTGGTCCGAAAGACCTGCCGCGGCCGGAGTGGGCGCCATACACTGCGGAAGCGCCTAAGGCGATGGTGTTTGGTGCGGAGAACAAGGAGCTCGTTGGCGGTGAGGTCGGGCCTGCGGCACAGTTTTTGGATGATACGTGGGGACGCAAGGAGTCGGAGTTCTGGTGGAGTAAGGTGGAGCTGTCACAGCAATAGTGAGTGGCTTAAAATCCTGATGACGGACGGCCTGTTTCATTCAGGTCCTGTGGGAATCGGTGTAGAGTCTATCCGGACCGGGTGAAGTGCTGGACCGGCATCGGTTTCATGATAGCTCGATCAACACTGAAGTTCCGATAGCGCGGAAAGATGGATGATATCCGATGTGATGCTTTCTGCTGTCAGCGCGTGTATCGAACTTGCGATGCCTGATCACGTCACTCGTAATACCAGGCGACACCGCATACGGGCTTCACTTTCAGTGGCGTTTTTGAGGTGGTGTGACACCAAACAAGCTCGCCGTGGCGTGCTTGAAAATATTGGCACACGCAGAAGGCTGGCTGCATCCAACACTTGAGTAATTACAGGCGATAAGTGAGCGGTACCAATGTCCAAAGCTGCTTGATGCGATGGAAACAATAGACAGGCAATCAATATCGCCTTCAATGAATCGACGACACGATGCAATTCGGTTAGCCAGAGAGGGCCAGAAAGACGGCATGTATCCTCCCGCCGACGCGCACGACTCCTTCACCCACCAACAACGCCGACCACAACGACCGAACCCGAATCTTTCCGTCCGTCCTCGAATAAATAAGACACCGACTTCGGCACCCACAGATTTCCCCGCACGAACGTGCCATGGGGTAGCAGAGCACGAGAGGCCACGCGACGAATCGCGATGCAGCCAAGCGCCGTCCAAGCAATTTCCAAGACATGGCTGACGCTCTTGCCCGAGCTTCGATAACGCAACCAAACGCCTTGGTCATGCCGTTGTTGGGACTGGATGGGACTGTGTTGACGGTATTGGAAGGGAAGAGGCGTTGGGTACGGAAGTCGTGAAACGTGATAACCACACGGTCGGTATACAGAATATCTCGGTGCAGCCCAATCACGCAGAGGGGATTACCCAAAGCGGTCATCGGAGAATGACACGGCAGATCGCACAGCAGATTGCGTTTTGAGTGCCCCCGCGATAGGTCGGATCGACTTGCTTGCAGATGGCCAAGCCTGGGCGCACCCAAAGGCTGAGGTACTTACGGATGGGGATCTTCATGGTGTTGAAGACGGAGGGGAGCGATCGCTCGCGCCTACCCAGGTATAACTTGCTGCCCGCCAGTCGCGAGTGGCAATCTAGTCCTGCAGCCGTGCGCCTTGCGACCTCCTCTCACATAATCTACCTTATCATTTCAGCTACCTGAGCTTTTCCGTGAGGTGACACAGAACAACATGGAGTCAACGGGGAGAGAAGCCGACCCGATTGCTAAGGGCACCTGGGCAGCGCTCAAACAAAACTTTGGCGACCTTTTCAAATGGGAGCAACGCGTCGAAGTGCGCAACGAATATGGCGAAGCTCGCTATGAATGGATGCGGCCGGCGCCTCTCAAGAACCCCATCTCCCTCATGGCCCAGCTGACGGCGTCGAATTGGTTGTACTTCCTCGTCGGTCTTGCTTCCTGGACCGCTGACGCCTTCGACTTTCACGCTCTGTCGATCCAGACCGTCAAGCTGGCGGCTTACTACGATCGCAGCAACACTGACATCTCGACGGCTATCACTCTGACCTTGCTCCTGCGCAGTGTCGGCGCTGCGTTCTTCGGCGCGGCTGGTGATAGGTACGGAAGGAAGTGGCCCATGGTCGCGAACATGATCGTTCTCGGTCTGCTGCAAATTGCAACAATCTACTCTGCGACGTTCCAGCAGTTCCTCGCTGTCAGGTCTCTCTTTGGTCTCTTCATGGGTGGCGTCTACGGCAACGCGATCGCAATGGCTCTCGAGAACGCGCCTGTCGAAGTAAGTGAGAATTCCAAGCAGTCGATAAAAAGCACAGGCAGCTAACACCTAAACAAGGCCCGCGGCCTCATGTCCGGCATCCTGCAACAAGGTTACTCGCTCGGCTACGTCTTCGCAGCCTGCGCCAACCTCGGCGTCGGCGGGTCCGTGGAGAGCTGGAAGACGACCTTCTGGATTGCCGCCGGGCTCTCCATCGTCGTCGGGCTCATCCGCATCGCGTTCCCCGAATCCAAGCAGTTCCGCGACCGCAAAGCGGCCGGCCACAAGAGCGTGCCGGCCTCCGTCTTCTGGGACGAGGTCAAATCCATGGTCGGCAGGGAGTGGCGCATGTGCCTGTACTGCATCTTCCTCATGACCTGGTTCAACTTCTACTCGCACACGAGCCAGGATAGTTATACGACGTTCTTGAGGACGGAGAAGGGGAAGAACAACCGCATCGCCAGCATTGCGAGTATTCTGATGAAGACTGGTGCTTGTGTGGGCGGCACCATCATCGGATACTTGTCGCAGTGGGTTGGGCGCAGGCGCGCTATGTGCGTGTCGGCGCTGATCAGCGCGTGCTTGATTCCGGCGTGGATTCTGCCGAATAGCTTTGGCGGGCTGGCTGCGTCCGGTTTCATTTTGCAGTTCCATGTGCAGGGAGCGTGAGTATTGCCTGAATGCTGGAACTGTGGCTTGGAGCTAACAACGTGTAGGTGGGGTGTCATTCCAATTCACTTGAACGAGCTGTCCCCGCCGGCTTTCCGGTCGACGTTCCCTGGACGTGAGTACCCTTTTGGCAACATTGGCGTGGAAGAATAAGCTGACCAATGCATCGCTAGTGACCTACCAACTCGGCAACATGATCTCCTCTCCCAGCGCGCAAATCGTGAACGCCATCGCAGAATCCATCTCCATCTCCGCGATTGGAGGTCCAAGCGTGCCAGCGTACGGTCCGACGATGGGTAAGACTCACACAGTCCCCTCAAGCATTGGAATGTGAAGCTAAAGCAGTCCGCAGGTGTCATGACCGCCATTATTGCCCTTGGCATCGCCGTCACCACTGCCGTCGGCCCCGAGAAGCGTGGCAGTCACTTCGAGTCTGCCGTGATTGGCCAGTCGGCGGACAATTATGATGCGGAGCGGAAGGCAAGCGATGTTGAAAAGGGGGAAGAATCTACGCACGTGGAGAAGAAATAGAGTGATGGTGGGGTGAAGACGACGGGTGAGGTGGTGGCTGATCGTATACTCCGGTTGCGTGAGAGATTTGCAGGAGCCGTGCGGTTCTAGTAGTGGTCCTAAATTCATTCCCAATCATGGTAGATACAAGCAGAACGATTTCTTCTGATTATCACTGATGTTGTCAAACCAAGCCTTCAGAGGTGCACGACACAGTCGAGCTGTCTGAACTATCTGCGCACGTGGTGACGATCACTCAAGCCGATCACTGCTCATGTCTGGGAGGCGGCAGAACGCAGAATATTTCGAGAACAAAAGCCGATACAAGACGAGGCAGGTTGTGCTGCGCAGAGACCGGAAACATGCCCTGCCCGAGAAGTGGGTAGGCCAAGGTCGCGCACGTAAGCGCCATAGGTCAGTGCTCGCAAGTGTCCCGTACCGAGCCTGTCGCAAGCGAAGTCCGCGATGCAAAGGAGGAGGGAGCTGAAGGAAAATGCGGGCTCCCGCAGCACGCAGGTCTCATCATAGACCACAGACCAAGTGGGCCAATAGGCCAAGTGATTTGGGTCGGAAAGAGTCGGTCAGAAGAACGATGACACTGGAGGATAAAATCAAAATCCGGGTTTTGATTTCGTGATGGTCCCACAGCAGGGTAAATGCGATTGCCGAGGGAGGCAGAGGACGAGAGGGTCAAAAGGCCAGCAGGTCTTCATCTTCATCTCCGGCCTGCCTTGTCCACCGACTCAGCGGTATTCCTCCCATCTCAACGCTCGCAGACCGACTTCAACGACTATGGCCCCCGGCGCGCACGCCGCGTGTGCAACCCCGTCCTCCCCCTCCGCCTCCCACACTCCGCAGGCCTGAGCGCGCTGTCCCGCAATTAATTCGCAGTCCCCATGGTGTTGGCACGTTGTGCAGCCCACAGAAGGGCCGAATGGCCGTCCGCATTTCCCACACTTCGCCTCCAGATGGAGATGGAGGGCCGCGGAGAGCGGGTCACGGCGGAGGCTGGAGTAGGGCGGGCAGAGCGCGATAACCTCGCCGTGCGCAGGCCAAGCCGCTGCCAATCTTCCTTGGGTTCTAGCTTTTGCTGAAGCGAGCAGAAGCGTCCGACATCACGCCCGATGCTGGCGCCGGTGCCGCGCGCTGCCGGGTCTTGCCAGCGATGCCCGTCCGCGCCACTGATTTGCTTGCACAGCGCTCGTGCACAATCCTCGCTGTGACGACGGCCAAGTCGACAGCCCAGCCGGCAGTGGCGTCCTCCCGTCGACAGTGGCGTGTCTTGCCGCACGGTTGGCACCGCTCAAAGCGTACCTTAACTCAGCCTCCTTCGACATCCCCACGGCGCACGTGAGGCATGACGGCATCTCTGTCTCGCGCGTCAATGGCGCTCTCTCAGGCAGCTGGAACGCCTGAATCATCGCCAGGGCAGCGCGGGAAGACCCTCATCAGAGCCCAGGCGGAGAAAGCCAAACCGAGCAGCAGAGGCTCGCCATTGGCCGACCCTCGACAGACACGCGCTAGGCAAGGTGGACCATCAATCGCGTGCCGGCGTCGCACGTTGGAGACACAGGTGTGGAGCCCCCATGGCGCTGTGAAGGCCGATGCCTGCACCGCGACAGACGCACCGAAGTTCAACAGCATCTCCTGGCCTGCCTTGGCCTTTGCTTGTCCCGGAAGCCTGTGCCCACCCGGGAATGGATCTTCGCGAGTCCGTAGCAAAAGTCAGGTCCAGAGGTAATCACATATAAACCCAGGTGGGTTCTATGCTTCCCTTGATCGTCCCCTCTTCGAACAAGACCCCTCTCTCCTCTCGTCCCCTCTCAAACCAGCACCAACGACAAAAACAACAACAACCATGCTGGGTCTGAATAAGCCCGTCGACGAGCCCGGTGCGGCGTGGCCTGGTATCACCGTTGGTCTCTTTGCGTCTTTCGCCGGTATTCTCTATGGCTACGACACGGCGACCATCTCTGGTCTGCAAGAGATGGATTACTGGCAGAACACGATGGGCTATCCTGGCAGAGATCGAATCGCCTTGATCGTCTCCATCCTCTCGGTTGGTACCTTTGTCGGTGCCCTCTCTGCTGGTTGGGTCTCAGATAAGCTTGGTCGCAGGTGGGGAATCATCGTCTCCGCCATGATCCCTTTCAACCTCGGCGTCGCTCTTCAGACCGCTGCCACCGAGCAGATCATGTTCATCATGGGCCGTCTTTTCGCCGGTTTTGGCGTCGGTTTGATCTCTGCTCAGATCCCCATGTACCAGTCGGAAACCCTCCCCAAGTGGATCAGAGGCGCCGTCGTTGGTTGCTACCAGCTTTGCATCACCATCGGTCTCTTCCTCGCCGCTATCGTGACTTATGCGACGCGCAACCGCACCGACAGCGGTTCCTACCGTATCCCGCTCGCTATCCAATTCGCGTGGGCTCTGATTCTCACTGGCGGTCTGCTCGTACTGCCTGAAACGCCTCGCTACCTCGTAAAGGTTGGCAAGGATTCTCAAGCCCTAAAGTCTCTTGTCTTCCTTCGACGCCTTCCAGAGGATGATCCTCACGTCCTTGCGGAATTGGAAGAGATCAAGGGCAACTACGAATACGAGAAATCCCTCGGTAGTGCTTCTTACGTTGAGTGCTTCAGGGGCAACATGGGCAAGCGTACCCTCACCGGTATCACTCTTCAGTCACTCCAGCAACTTGTCGGTATCAACTTCATCGTACGTATTCCTCCTGCACTCTCACCCGACGCAGCGCCTAACAAAGATCTCTAGATTTACTACGGCACTTCCTACTTCGCCGACAACATCGAGCAGCTCCCGAACGCCTTCATTCTCCAGGTCATCATCAACCTGGTCAACGTCTTCATGACCCTGCCTGGTTTGTACGCCATTGACCGCTTCGGCCGCCGTCCAGTTCTCCTCGTCGGTGCTCTTGGAATGGGAACTTGTCAGTTCATCGTCGCTGCTGCCGGCGCCGCTACCAACACCACTGAGAACTACCCTTCGGCCGTGGCTCAGTTCGTCTTCCTGTGCATTTACGTCTCGTTCTTCGCTTCGAGTTTCGGACCCGCCGCATGGGTCGTCACGGGCGAGCTATTCCCGCTCAAGGTTCGCGCGAAGTGTTTGTCGATGGTGAGTACCTCCATTATCCTCTTGCTTACTCTTCCATACTGACTCCCGATAGACCACCGCCGCCAACTGGTTCTTCAACTGGCTGCTCTCCTTCATCACTCCCTACCTCACCGGCGCTCTCAACCCGACGCAATCCAACGTCTTCTGGATTTGGGGTAGCTTCGCCTGGATCGCCGTCGTCTTTGTCTGGTTCTTCATCTACGAGACCAAGGACATGACCCTTGAGCAAGTCAACGACCTCTACAACCACGAGAGCAAGGCCTGGAAGTCGCCCAAGTACAGGCAGCAGATCCGCCAGGCCTCCATCGCCGCCCACAGCGAGCGTGGCTACAGCATTTCCGCGGAGAAGGAGAAGCCCAGCAGGGCGCAGTCGATCGAGCACGCTGCTTAGGCCGGCTACGAGTACATGATTTTTTCGTATTTAGAAGGTTCATATCGACATTTATCACATCACACTCCTGATGTTCTCTCTAATCCTCCTTCCCACTACCCCTCTCTCACCGCCCCCCAGCAACATCCATGATACTTCCCGTCACATAGCTCGCCGCCGGCGAAGCCAACCAGACAATCGCCTCCGCGACCTCCTCCGCCTCCCCCGCGCGCCTCAACGGCACCGCTCCCCCCAGTCGCTCCACCCTCCCCGCATCTCCAGACGCAGCGTGAATATCGGTCCGAATAATCCCAGGCCGCACCCCGTTGACCCGGACCTTCTTCGGGCCCAGCTCCTTGCTCAGCCCGACCGTCAGCGTGTCCACCGCGCCTTTCGACCCCGCGTAGTCGACGAACTCGTTCGGCGAGCCCAGCCGCGCAGCCGCCGAGGACACGAACACGATGCTCTTGTCCCCAGCCTCAGAAGAATCTGAAGGTAGCCGCCGCGCCGCTTCGCGCGCACAGAGATACGCGCCCAGCACGTTCGTGTCGAACACCTTCTTCAGGCGCTCCGCGCTCATCTCTGCGAGCGTCGTTATCGGCGCCGTGACGCCCGCGTTCACGACGACGCCGTCTAGAGGCCCGAAGGCGGATTCCATGGCGTCGAAGACGCGCTGCACGTCTGCTTCGACGGCCATGTCGCCTTGCAGCGCGACGGCGCGGCCGCCGGAGGATTGGATCGCGGAGACGGTTTCGGCGGCGAGAGAGCTGTTGGAGAGGTAGTTTACGCCGATAGACCAGCCGCGTGAGCCGGCGAGGAGGGCGGTGGCGCGACCGATGCCGCGCGAGGCGCCGGTTACTAGGAGCGTGGGTGGCATTGGAGCTGTTGTGAAGGTATTGGGAGCGGGAATGTTTAGTCTACCGTTGAACGTTTTATGCTGCTCTCGCCTCAGCTGTAGTTATGTATACGGATGGACGAGTGCCGTGGGGTGAAGAGGGGTTTGCGTGACGCAACCGAGCCTGCATTTGCCGAGGAGGTTTTATTCTCGATTGAAGGACTCGACGTTGTTACGGTAGCCGATCTTTCGGGGACGGAGTTGCATTTGACCGATCTCGCATGGACTTTCGAGTGGTGCATGCGAGATCGGTACAGTGATCTTAGTCAGCAAGGCCACAAGTTCTCATCCATTGTGAGGATGGCTTGGCAGAGCATTGAAGCCAATCAACTCAGATCCAAGCTGCAGAATCCCCCAAGCAAACAACCAACGACTGTGCAGCTTTCGAAATGCCGTTGTCGATCCCTTACAACACCCTTCCATATCGGCCGGCATTTGGCCCGAGAACCGCAAGAGCAGAGTGAGACGTCCTTCTCATCAAGACTTCCGCCAACTTTCGCTCATCATTCGCGTCTCAGCTTCTGTGAGGAGGACTTCATCGTAACAGGATGGATTGGGGAGTTCATTAATACGCTTACGAACTTGGCGTACAGTACGTCTCTCGAGACTGCCTTTCAATTGATGAGGCAAACTGACACACCGAAGTCTACTACGCCTACCAAGGCATTCAAGCACGTCGACGTACACCCAGGAAGACCCTCGCGGCCGACAGTCTATACTATGGCTTGGCTTTGGTGGGCGTTTGCTCGGCCTTCTTCCACGCTCTTGTGAAATATCATGCTCAGATCGGTACGGGTCCTCCATAATTCCCTCGCCACCTGGCCATCTTCGCGCAGAATGACATCAAGAATAAATAGTATGCCGCTGACCGTGAAAAGCCGACGACACATCCATGCAGATCGCCACGGCATGTGTACTCCACCGAGCGATGAGTTTCAGGCAAAGCGAGCAGTACTCCCGCAACGTCGCCCTCTTCCTGATCTCATCCCTCAGCATTGAGACGATCTACCACAGCATCATGGACGAGCAGATGGTGCACGAGCTGACCTTTCTCCTCCTCATCCTGCTCGTCATCCGTCAGACGAGATCCCTGATTCGTGAGCGGGTCCAAAAGGACGAGGAGAAGCGCATGCTCAAGTGGCTTTCGATCTTTGGCGCAGGTGAGTCGCCCGCTTATGACACCTCATTGCCGGAAGTTGGTGTACTGACTTTTTCAACCCAATAGCTTGCTTCCTGTTCGGATATTTGTTGTGGCAGCTCGACTTCATCTATTGCTCGCAGCTCACCGCTTGGAAACGCGCCCTTGGAATGCCCTGGGGCTTCCTGCTGGAGTTCCATGGTTGGTGGCACGGTCTAACAGCTGTTGGCGCTTATGTGTTCATGAGGATGGTCGATGGTTTGACTCAAGAGCGAGTCATCCTGGAAGACGGCCCATTCGCCTGGTTCGAAACTGGAAAGTCGCTTGCGGACAAGTCGCAGTGATTGTTTTCCAGGCATCGACAAATTACGTGTGTGAATGCCAAGGTGAAGCGAAAGAAGAAACGAATTCTTCGGCGGCGAAGTGACTGGATACACTATACACCTTTCTGCTCTTTCTCGAAAGGCGCTACACTCATCGAAACGCAAGATTGCAGGTACTATCTGCCAGCAAATGTATTGCCAACCCAAATGTCTACGAAATGGTTCCCTGAACGCCATCTTTCACTCCGATTTCTTTTTGCCTGCGTCCCCCAAGGTCAAAGTGATCCATCTCAACCGTCTATCATGCCTTCCGGTCTCTGGCGAACCTATCCAAAAAGGCTGACAAGCCTCGAAACTGGCTGGAGTCTCGATGGTGACGCAGAAGCCGACGCCGTGCGCAAAGGTCCTCCGTATACTGTCATGACCGGCGGCCGACCAGCGGACCACGGTGGCTTTCAAGAAGGAGCAAAACGTTAGAAACAGCCGTATCCTTCCCGTCTCTGACCACATTTCTAGACGATACATCAGCAAATCTGTCCTGACTAGAACAGCAAGCACTCGATTCAACACACCTTTACCCTCGCTCAGACTTCACTGCCCCGATATAAAGGGAACTGGTATCCATTCGCCGCAGCCATATCTTCTTGGTTCCGCAATCTGACATCCTTCCGGTATTCTGCCTGCTCGTTGAAGTCTTGGGCAATGACCCCAGCGTCGCCGCCCCTGCCGTTCCACACGCTGTGGATTGCCCAAGCTATCATGACAGACACTCCGGCCGCGCAGATGACGATGACGATGATGGCCTCTTTGGGAATTTGCTCTCGGCCGGACATTGTGCGCGTAGTTATCTTTCAGCTGCGTCTTCGTTTCGGTATCGAGATGCGCGAATGAGCGGCCGGGCAAAAGAAATGGAGACCTGACGAGCACAAGTAGGAGTTGGATCGTGACAGACGTGCGGACAGGAAACTAGAGATGAATATAGCTACACTGGCGGACTATGCGACATATCTCCGCAGTCTTCTATTTTAATCGAAACCCCTCGTGAGTGGTCCATTATCGAGAGGGCAGGCCGTGTCCATGGCCACAATCCATCAGCCTCAGCCCCGGCGAAGCCAGCCGAGCAGATAGATCCTGCCGCATGCCGTATACTTTGCATTATCGAGCGCCTCGCTGTCAATGATTGGCCAAACAACGAAGCGTCTCGTGTCGCGATTCATGCACGGCGCAATACGATTGGGAATAGAGCTGGTAACGCTCGCCTGTGACTTGCAGTCTGTGGTCCGGGAGCCCACATGGCGGGCGGCTCAGAGCTGAATTTAGCTCGATCTGCCAGGGGCACGATCCTGCGGAGACGTAACGGCTGCGCTGATTGGACAAGCAACGAGTCCTCCAGGATCTGATATCGGGGGGTCTTTAGCGAGGTTTTCGCATTCGCTACGTACCTAGGTGGTTCAGTCAACTGTGATTATGCACACTTACAGGCATTTCATATCTTTTTCATCGTCGCAGACCCTCCCGCCGATGATGAAGTCCTGAATAGCAAGCAACGACATGTACGGCAATAGTAACGTCCAAAAACCCCGACTTGTAGCCAGACGCCTACGCAATTATAATCTTGTTTTCGATCAATCTGGTGTTGATCTTGATCTGCATTTGGAGCAGATCCAAGGATTTCCCCAAGCTGCCATGCAGTAGGCCATTGTCATGCAGATCTCAGCGAGCCGTTGACCTCACCTCACCTGGTTCCAGGGACAATCGGCAAGAATGGCGCAAAGAGCAGCCTAAACCTTCATTAAGACATGAATGTCTCCTGTTCCTGCGCTGGAGAATCGAAGCTCCGCGAGTCAGGTGTTCTTGTCTGCCGACGATAGATGCCTGCAGTCTCTGCTACTAATCTAACTCGCAGTATTGTTAGCTTTGCTATTGCGTAGGCAAAACATTTGTTCGCTGCACATATCTAAGAGAAGCGGAGGTAGATTTTGCGCACAGTTTGAACGATCCCCGAGGCCATTTCGTTGAGTGAATTCTCGATGGCCCGTTCAAGTGAAGTCGGCTCTTGTGCACGTTTCAGCCTTCTGGCCTTTGTGTCAACGTCACTTGTGGGTTATGAGTAGTGAGATACCGAAGCTCTGCGGCGGGAAGAAGACTTGTATGTTTGATCGATCTATGGTCGATCGATCTTGGGATAGATGCTAGATGCGAGTTGTCCGAAGTCTCGTCAGTATATCAAGCCATTGTCTCCCAGGAAGATACGATTATCTAAAACCTCAGTACGATCTCTGTTCTGCTTGGGATTGCCGTCAAATGCCGTCAGATCCGCACACGTGCAAGTGCTCAGGGGGCAAATGTGAGTGATGTCTCATTTCAGGCACAGAGGCATTCTCACTCACTCGGTGCCAATATCAGCATTCCCCAACACTGATACGCGTTCAGTTCTCGTCGTCAACAGGTGCTCAAGAGATCGGCGTGTTCTCCATACATTGGTGCTGTTAGCATTTCCTTTCGCCATACGGGCAGTGCAGAGCAGCCATCTAGACGAGTTAAGTGTTCCATAGATCTGAATTGGACGCAACGCAAATGAAGCGTGACGACGTCTCTTGCACATGCTTCCCCTGACAACGAGCACGTGGTGTTGACCGCCGGTCGCGCCTGCCTTGCGGCAACGCGGTCGCCTCGCGCGATAAAGCGCTTTTGTTGGCTTCGCTCGAGCCGGAACTTGCACCAACACAACCACACACACACACAAGCTTGGTGAGTATCCCACATCGCGCCTCGATCTACCACGTCTCGACCAAGCTAACACTCGATCGCAAAACCAGACAGACAATCAACCATGGCTGATCAAGCTCCTCCCACCGCCACCCTCGCCGCTGCTCTTGGCCTCTCCCCGGCGACCGTACGCCGCTTCGACCTCGACCCGGACCAAGCGGTGGACCTCGCGCAGGCCCCTGAGGAAGTGCTGGAGGTCATCCAGCGCGGAATCATGGAGGCCCTGCACGAGCAACCCGCGGAAGTCCAGGAAGAGGTCGATGCAACGGCCTGGGCGCAGGAGGCCTGGCAGCGGGAGGCGGCGGAGGGATACGACGCCGACGACGACGACGACGACGACGACGATGATGACGACGACGACGGCAGCGGCACCAGCGACCCGCTCGCCAACACCAGCATCGCGACGATCGCACAGCGACGCGACCGCCACGGCGCCAGCGTCCCTGAGGTCTGGAGTTCGGTCCGGCCTGTTCAATGGGACGCTCCGTGGAGGGAGCCGAGCTCAGATCCGAGCGAGTGCCAGCAGTCGCTGAACTACGAGGGAAGGCTAGCACTCGAGAGACTTCGACAACCTGCCTCCGATGAGGAGGGGGAGTCGAGCGACGCATCGGAGGAAGGCCCTGCCTGAACGGTGCGTTCGCCGGTTTGTAGACTGCGATTGCCGGAACTCTAGGTACGCGCAGCCGATGGTTTAGAGGCGTGTCCCGGTAGGGCTTCGGCCTGGAAGGCGCGTCCGCCATCTACAGCCTTCGTTAATGGGCTATGGCTGTGGCGGTGGTTCGGTCGACGATGACGGCTACAAGCTGTGTGGTTCGGCGAAGTCATATAGGACCTCTGGGCCGCTCGGGGACGGGGAGAGTCTGGACACGTGCTTGCCGCCGGTGGCGTATGCCAACCTCACCTGGACTTGCTCGACACTGCGCAAGAGACTGCGCATCGTAAGCGGATCTTTTATTCCTCCCCTGAGCGCCAGGTCAGTGGCATCTGCCTCTGTACCTCAGGATTCCGCGAGCCCTTCGTTAGGATGGCAATCGGCTCCTGTTGTCGATACAGAACCTTCCGACAACTTTGCTCCGCTGGCACCTGTGGTTTCTACTGCGACGGACATTAATTGGTTCAATAGCCACCTGACGATCGCCCAATTGTCCACTTCGAGCTTTGACTGGACACGAATCCCGGTTGGCGACGCCATTCAGGGCACATCAACCCTCACCGCAAAGGAGCCTTTAGCGAAGGCTCCGACTTGCAGGCACTCCCCAAAAAGCTGTCTGAAGTCGGCTTGCAGAACGTTGACCGCCCTCCGAAGCGCTTTCTGGAGTTGGCAGAAGACGGAGGCAGAGCGCGAGATCCGGTCGAAGATGCTCTGACCCGTATGCTGGTCCCCTGCCGAACCCGGATAATTGTAAATGCAACGACAAGCACAATCAGCTCACATCCAAAAGCGTCGGCCCAGTCTATCATCATAGCGCCGTCGCGAAAAACCCGTGCATCAGGTACTGCCCGACCTCAACCGCTCTAGGGCCCATTGAGACACAAAGAGTGATACGGCACCGACCCTGCCGACACCAACGGCCTCACCAATGGCGATGAAAACGGAGAGCACGATGGAGACAACGTCACCGGTGCCGTCGATCGTAAAGGTGACCAATGCAGCGAAGTAGGTGAAGGCCCGATCAGCCCGCGCTCGGCTGGCTGGTGCACTAGTGGTGCGGCTGGCTCGAGTGTAACATTCGTTCAGGCGGTTGGTGACAACTTCAGCAGGCGTAGGCCGCATAAAGTACATAGGTGATGCAATTATTGGTCTGCCTGGAGGCGGCAATGGTC
>JAKLND010000187.1:0-34772 GCA_022813125.1 Septoriella neoarundinis | reverse complement strand
CCCCCCCCCCGGGGTGGGTGAGTGAGTGGTGCCAAAGCAGGTGATTGCACTATTCAGTGGTGCCAGAGCAGGCGAGTGCACTACTGAGTGGTGCCAGAGCGGGCGACTGCACTACCGAGTGGTGCCAGAGCCTTTGCAAATGACCGCCCGTCCCTGTACCTGCAGCGTGGCGTGCGCCGTGAAGCCTGCGCCCATGGCCCAACCCACGCCAAGCGCCAGGCATAACCTTCGTCTGTGGCGCCTCTACCGCGCGCCTCTTCTGCACCAAAACGTGGCCTGCGACTGACGACCGCCGTTGCTGCCGCATCCTCACAACCACATTCGTTCCCCAGTCCGCCCTCACAATGCCCAACTGGAAGCTCTCCGGCAACGTCACCAACATCTGCTGCGTCGGCGCCGGCTACGTGGTAAGTCGTCCGAGCCCCACGCCCGCCGCCTGAAGATCACCCAGATCGCCTCTTGCTGACTGCCTGCAATCGCAGGGCGGCCCTACTTGCGCCATCATCGCAAAGCAGAACCCGCACATCAAAGTCACCGTCGTCGACCTGAGCGAGCCGCGCATTGCCGCCTGGAAGTCCAGCTCGCTCCCCATCTACGAGCCCGGCCTCCAAGAGATCGTCGAAGTCGCCAGAGATGGCACCGACGGCAGGCAGCCCAACTTGCACTTCTCCACCGACATCTCCAAGGCCATAGACGAGGCCGAGCTGATTTTCATCTCCGTCAACACTCCCACCAAGCTTGCAGGCGTCGGCTCCGGATCGGCTTCTGACCTCGCCTACGTCGAATCCGCAGCCCGCCACATTGCAGAGGTCGCCACCAGCGACAAGATCATTGTCGAGAAGAGCACAGTACCGTGCGGTACTGCTGAGAGCTTACGCGAGATTTTCTCCGGTCTTGCTGACCCTAGTGTCAAATTCCACATTCTGTCCAACCCGGAATTCCTGGCTGAGGGTACCGCTATCAATGATCTCCTCGAGCCTGACCGCATTCTGATCGGCCACTTGCCTGAGGAGAAGGCGGCTGCAGATGCTCTGGTTAACGTGTACGCGGCGTGGGTGCCTCAGCAAAACATCAAGACCATCAACCTCTGGTCTTCAGAACTCGCCAAGCTCGCTGCAAATTGCATGCTCGCGCAGAGGATTTCCAGCATCAACTCCCTCAGCGCCGTCTGTGAGGCGACTGGTGCCGACATTGATGAAGTCGCATACGCCGTCGGTCTCGATACACGAATTGGCAGCCGCATGCTGAAGGCGTCCGCCGGATTCGGCGGCTCATGCTTCAAGAAGGACGTGCTCAGCTTGGTCTACATCTCTGAAACCCTGCACCTGCCCGAAGTCGCCGAATACTGGCGATCGGTCGTCGAGATTAACGAATACCAGAAGCAACGCTTCACCCGCCGCATGATCAAGCGCCTCTACAACACGCTCTCGCGCAAAAAGATCGCCGTCCTCGGTTTCGCCTACAAGAAAAACACCGGCGACACCCGCGAGACTGCCGCCATCACTGTCATCAGCCAGCTGATCGCCGAGGGCGCGAAAGTCGCCATCTACGACCCGCAAGTCTCCGAGCAGCAGATCATTTACGACCTGCAGAGCGCCAACCCGACCAAGAACATCAAAGAAAGCATTACCATCTACCCGGACGCCGTCTCCGCCTGCTCCGACGCCTGCGCCATTGCCATCCTCACAGAGTGGGACCAGTTCAAAACAGACCTCATCCCAGCTCCCAAATCCCAACCCCCCGCGCCCGTCCCCGTCCCGCAACTCCGCAACCTCACCCTCGAAGACTCGACCGCCACCAGCTCCGACCTCTCCTCCGCCTCCTCCGACGCTGGCAGCGAGAGCCCCGAGATGTCTGCCGCGCACGCTTCCACGCCGCTCTCCACGCCTCCCACGGAAGATGCGCTCGAGGGCAAGCCTGGCTGCGAGCGCGTGAACTGGTCGCGGATCGCGAGCGTCATGCGCCGGCCGAGATTGGTGTTCGACGGCAGGAATGTGGTCGACGCGCAGAGGTTGGCGTCGCTCGGGTTCAAGGTCGAGTGTATTGGGAAGGCGGGGGCGAGGCCGCATTATTAGACGATAGGGCTTTTCTTCATTTTCTTTCTTGGTTTTATTTGAGTTTGGGTTAACATGCGATTCGGCCATACATGGAGCGTCATGCCATTAATTCGGAGTGGGTATCGCGGGTCGGGCATGGCGTTTCAGGAAAGGGAATGAGAGCACATGACGCGATCTAGCAGGGTGCGATAGAACTCGAAGAAGGCGCTCGAGCAGGATGTTCCGCGGGAAGATGTGGCTGCGATCATCGCGGGCTGCATCGACGGAAGCGGAATCTGACATCCTTTGACTTTCTGGCATGTAACTTTTACGCGGTCGCGACTTGTGAGTGTGCGGTCAAGAATGGAAATTTTTAAGCATAAATTAGCTCCAGGAGCCTTCTATCGACTGCCAGATTTCATCAAGCCCCTCCGCCCGCCGGACGACCATGCCAGACCGCCTGAACACCACGGCTGGCCTCAGACCAGCATCAGCAGCTGCACACCTCAGCGAAATCGGAGCGAGCACCGCACCTCGACACTGCATTCGGACCACGTCGAGCTTAGCATCCCGCGAGCCACTCATGTCCAAGTCACTAACCAGTCTCAAGCAACCAATGTCTGAAGCGCCCGTCGGCATCTCATTATTCCTCTCGCGCTACTTTCACCCTGTAGTCAAGAGCTTGCTCCTCCTGCCTCGGCCCCGGAAGCAAGATGCACGCTCCCGCTCGTTGTGTACGCACGCCTGGGGCTGGACGACGTTACACGGCGTCTGAGGGGCTGAGACTTGCTGAACGCGAGGGGGAGATTTCGTGCGCCTTGGTACTGGAGGAGGAGGAGGAGGGTGGCGGGTGGATGGGCGGTCCATGCGTGCGAGGCTACACGGTAGTACATGGTGAAAAGGAACGCGGGATTTGGAGTCTTGTTTTCCGCTCTCCTTCTTCTTGAAGGGATGCCTGAGACGGACCGCTATCAAACCCCTATGATGAGCTCTTGAGGTACCCGCCTATCGAAGACTCTCCATCACCACCTATCTGCAGCGCCCAACCTTCGAAGACTCTCCATCACCACCTACTGCAGCACCCAACCTCCCAACCACCACCTATCTGCAGCACCCAACCTCCCACCACCACCACCACCACCACCACTCCAACCAGCACAATGCTCGCTCTCCCACCCCGCTTCTCCCTCCCCCTAACCACAACCGTCCTCCTCCTGACCCTCATAATCTCCACCCTCTCCCACCTCCCCTCCCTCCCCGCCCTCTTCCCCAACCCCCAAACCTCCCCCTACCTCCACCTCCTCCTCCCCGCCACAACCCCCAACCCCAACCTCTGCAAACTCCTCCTCACGACCTCCCTCCTGCACTACCCCATCCCCATCCTCCTCGGCTGGGCCGGCCACGGCGCCTACAACGGCACCACCTCGCACCTGTTCAAAACCGCCTCCACGCTCGAATACCTCAAGGGTCTAGGCAAAGGAGCAGACGCGAAGGGCGATCTGGTGCTGCTGCTGGACGCCCACGACGTCTGGGTGCAGCTGGGGCCGGGCGTGGTCGTGGAGAGGTACTGGAGGGCGGTGGCGAGGGGCGAGGAGAGGTTCGGGGCCAGGAGCAGGGTGCTGTTTGGGCCGGATAAGGTTTGCTGGCCGGAGGACGAGAGGAGGGCGGCGTGCTGGGCGGCGCCGGAGGCGGGGCTGGGGAGCGCGGCGTTTGGGCCGGGGACGGATGGCGTGGAGATGGGTGTGAGGGGGGTGAGGCCGAGGTGGCTGTGAGTTCTTTTTTTTTTTTTTTTTGCTGTTGTGGTCGTGCGCGTCGGGGTGTTTGCTGACTGTTCGGCTCTCGTAGGAATTCTGGCACGATCATGGGCCCTGCGAGGGACATGCGCGAGCTGTTCGCGCGCACGATGGAGGTGGTGAGGGGCCGGTTCGACGAGGGGTATCCGTTGAGGAATTCGGACCAGTTCTATTTCCAGGAGGTGTGGGCGGAGCAGGAAATCGGGAGGCGGATGCTGAGGGAGGGGAGAGTCGAGGCGCCGCTGCTGGGTAATGGGGAGAGAGGTGTCGTGCCTGAGATTCAAGAGGGGCAGCGGACGGAGTACGGCATTGCGCTGGACTATGAGTCGGATGTGTTCCAAACGGCTACGGCGTATACGGGGTATCTGACGTGGATGAGCTTCAATCACAGCACGCCTTGTGTCGAACAGCAGGGCTTCAGGCGGATGGATCAGGTGGTCCTATCTCCAGAGATCCTGCGCTCCAAGCCGCCTTTCAGCGGCGCGGGGAGGAATGACAACCTCCCGCGATCGAAAGGCTGGAAAGACGTGATGTTAGGCACGAACATGATCACGCTGCAAGCCTTCCCGATTTACCACATCACGGGCGAGAAATCTTATCGCGAGCGATGGTGGCCTAGGATGTGGTTTCATCCGCACGCTGAAGCCTTGTTCAAGATGGCGAAGAGAGAAGCCGAGAAGAGAGGGGTCAGGAGCAGGATGGTCGCAAAGGCGGATGGCATTTCGTACTTGGGCGCGGACTCGCTGATTGGGAATCGGAATCTACCGAAGGGCTTGGGTGCGTGGACGGATCAAGGGGAGTTCTTGAAGTGGGGTGACTTGTGTGGAGAATATGAAGATGAACTGTTTCTGCGTGGGAAGTGGAAGGACGGTTGAGGTTTGACTCTTTATTCCTGAGAGCTGATCTCAGTAGACAATGGAGAACCTTTCCTTAGCATACGCGCTCAACAACCCAGCGCGCTTCAAACCTGCGATACGGTCTCCTCACGAGACCCAGCGGCATGTCTCGTCGTTCGACTGAACCACTTCAAGTCTTGCTGACCCTCATCCGCTCGCGACACTCTTCCAGCTTACTGATTTGCTTCCCCTCCGAATCAAAGTTGTCATCAGACAGCCACGACTCCAGCCCGGCCTTCACATCTTTCCACTCGTCATCCAGAATGCTGAAAAACTCCGAGTCCCGCGAACGCCCTCCGTATATCATATGCTTTCGGAACGTTCCTTCGTACACAAAGCCAAGTCTCTCCGCTGCTCTGCGGGAGGCTCTGTTGAGCTTGTTGCATTTCCACACGACGCGGCGGTACGGCGGTGATAAAGCGACCTTGTCATCGCCGAATGCGTGACAAAGGAGCAGATAGTAAGCTTCAGTCGCTGCGGTAGTGCGCTGCAAAGACGGCCCGAAGGCGACGCTGCCGACCTCCAACGAGCGGTGTGATGGCTCGATGTCGAGGAAAGCGATGAGTCCCAGCACTTCGGAGTGGGAGTTGTCCTCTGCTTCATGATGTTGCGGTGAATGCGAAAGACGCTTTGGATCGCCCTTGATGGCATAGAAGAGGAAGCCGCGCTCCATGTAGTCGTTCAAGACCTTGCTGAAATGCTCTGGGCTGTCGGGCCGGAGTTGTGGCAAGAATTGGAAGACGGATTCGTTGTCGGGTAGGCCCAGGTTCTTGTAGAGGCTCGGCAGGTGATGTACACGAAGAACTTCGAGAGTGACGAATCTGCCGACGACGTGGAGGACATCTGACGGACTAGGTGACGGTTCAGTCGACATTCTGGGGCCCAAGACCGCGTCCAATTCGTCTTCGGTAAACTGTGCAGGCATTGTGATGTTGATGCTGGTTGGATGGAAGCTTGGTCCCACTAGTCCTCGGAATCGATATCAGTAATGAGTAGTACAGTACGAAGTTGCTGGGTGGAAAGTGGAGTCGATGACTCTAAATAAAAGCAGCATCCGTTGTCACATGTCAGACCGTAGCAAGGAGGTTTGTCAGCAAGCAAACACATTTCCCACTCGCTTGAGGTTCAGCCACTTAATTGACACGCGAAAAGCGTGGCGATTGTGACCGGCTGCGTAGAGCATCATTTGTTGAACCCACGCTGATGCTTCGTTTCAGTTCCATCTGTTGTGGATCATTCAAGCCTCCATCTTTCGAAGGATCTATAAAACGTAGGGCGTGGATGACATGTCCATCCTTGGCATTCGTCAAGCAGACCCCCCAAAGCATGTCCACATGATCTCAAACCATCATTGAAGTATGAAGCCAGGAAACATCGGATCGGCTGGATCAATGAAAAAGTTCATCTTGCCAACCAGCCTCGCCTGGCCTCTTACCCTCGGTATGCACGTCGGAAATTGTCCTTCACTGCAAGCGCTTGCAACAACATGCACCTCAGACCTCGATCCCACGATTGACTCGTGAACAAGGTGTTTCCGATCGTCGACTTTCCCCTCCGCCAGAAGCACCGCAAGCCGCGCACAGGAGCCGGAACCACAAGGCGAGCGATCGATCTGGCCGTCCGCAAAGACGACGACGTTTCTCTGATGCATGGCGGAAGCAGACCGGCCTTGGTCTTCGAAGAAACAGACGCCATAGATCTCGTATCTATTCTGGTAAGAGAAGCCGGCGTACTGCGCTTTGAGTTGCCGAGCCAGGGTAATGAAACTCTGGTGGTTTGCTGGAATGATTTCTAAGCCCAGTCCCCGTGCATCTACGCACGCGTACACTGCTCCAGCAAAGGAGAGGTCGAAGATGACAGGCGGCACCGTCTTGCCGTAAAGATTGAGGTCGGCACAATGACCTTTCGACAGCTGGTAGCTTGTAACGTTGATGAAATCCACGTGCATGGTCTCACCGGCATCGTTGAGGGTAGCTCTAGCGACTACGCGGCCGGACGGCACGTCGATCACAACATCTGCAGTGCCGCCTGGTATACATGACACAACGCCATGAGAGATGGCCCAGTATCCCAGGGCGATCGTGCCGTGGCCACACGCTGTGGAGAAGCCGTCTTTGTGCCAGAAGAGCACACCAAAATTGGCGCCTGCGTCATCTGGAGGCGTGATGAAGCCACCATACATGGCGGCGTGACCTCTTGGTTCATGACAGAGCGATTGGCGAAGGAGATCTAGTGGATGGGAAGGTGTTTCAATGATTCTGACCCGCTGCTCGGAGACCGTGAGAGCTTCCGTCAGGCTGCTGCCTTCCGGCAAGTCTTTAACGATGCGAAATGGCTCTCCTGCGGTGTGCCAGTCTTCGGTCTCTTGCCAGAATGCCTGAAAAGCTGCCATGGTTTTTGTTATTATGGCTGATCGATGGTCCGCAGTTCAGGGTTGTTGCGTGTCGTTCAGTGAAGAGCGGAGAAGCTGAGAAGGATAGAGTGGGCATATCTCACCTCAGCTTGGCGGCAAGACCAGCGAACGATCGCGTTTCGATGAACATTCCATGATTTCGCTCAGTGACAACAAGAGTAGATTTTGCAACGGCTTGAAGCAGTACAGTATGTACATGCGGAGAAAGACAAGAGGCGTTGCTCTTGATGTGGCCATCCACGACCATCGACCGCCAACGAAATGCGGGGCAATCAGGCACCCGAAACTCAAAAGACACCACAGAGTCGATCAACCGTGAGCCAACCCTTGGTATATTGATCAGTCTCCTCTTCGTATATAACAGGATCGATCACATTCTACACTCGCCTGATCCCAGGCTTGACTTCACCACAATACTACCTATATTGCTCACGGTCAGCCTCCACCACCAAAAGTCACCCACCACCACAATCATGCCCACCCCCTCCACCTCCACCTCCACCTCCACTTCCAAGTGCACAACCCTCCAATCCCTCCACCATCCCCCTCACACCCCCTTAATCCTCACCAACATTTGGGACGTCCCTTCCGCGCGCGCCATCGCCTCGCTCCCCTCCTGCCGCGCCCTCGCAACCGCCAGCTACGCCATCGCCATCGCGCACAACACCTCCGACGAAACCCTCACTCTCGCCCAAAACCTCGCCAGCATTGCTTCCATAGCGCCCGTCGCGCAGGAATTCAACAAGCCCCTCACGGCGGACATCCAGGACGGGTACGGCGAGCGGCTGGAGGAGGTCGTTGGAAAGTTGCTGGATTTGGGCGTGGCGGGGTGTAATCTGGAGGATTTCGATGGGGCTGGTGGGAGGATGTATGGAGTTGAGGAGGCGACGGAGAGAGTGAGGCGGGTCATGGCTGTGGCGCGGAGCAGGGGGGAGGAAGATTTCGTTGTCAATGCGCGGTGCGATGCGCTGTTGCACGGTGGGGAAACCGGAGAGGTCATTGAGCGCGGGAAAGCGTACCTTGACGCGGGGGCGACGGCAGTCTTCGTTTGGGGGTCGAAGAGGGGTGTTCGGACAGAGGAGGTGAGGGAGCTGATTGGGGCGTTCGGGGGGCGATTGAGTGTGAAGTTGGATTTTGAGGGGTTGACTATGCGAGAGTTGGCGGAAATGGGGGTCGCGAGGGTCAGTGTCGGGCCAAGCATGCAAACGAGGATGATGAAGGCTTTGGCGGAGGATGCGAGGGCATTGTTGGAGTATTGAGGGCTTGGAGGTGTGGGTGCATGGGAAGCGATGGGGGGTTGAGGAATCAATCAAGACTTGTTTCATTCGGTCGAAAGCTTCTAGTCTTACAACCGATCTCCTTCCTGTGTGTTGCCATCTGCGATAAAGTGCTGCTAAACAGCGAAATCACACGAGCTGATGCACCCGCATGACTGTCTTTCGTCCCTCGTATACCCTCCTCTTAGGAAAAGCAAGCACCAAGAAACGCCATGGTATGAACAGCAATCGAATGCATGGGTATGAGGCCTCTCCATCCTCATGAAAGTGCAATGAAAGAACGAAGAACAAAAAAGAAAACAGCGATACTTGACCATATTGTCGATCGCTGACGCGCAGCCAGTACTGGGAATAATCAGACATGCGAGAATGCGTCGTACTCATTACCCGGCTGTCACGCATTCAACATGTCATAAGACATCGCCAATGTTGCGAGTAATCGGACTGACACCCTTGTGCGCGGGGCTACGCGGATCAAGTCCGGTGGCCCTTGGCGGTGCCTCAGCAGGCTTCGGTGTGGGGGGCGAAACTGCCAGTGAGAAGGGGTTGTCGGTGAATTGTGTCGCGCGAGGAGACATGAGAGCATCTCCTGGGCCCCCGAAAGAAGAATGATGCGCAGCAGTTGGGGCTTGATGTTGTTGATGCTCCAGGTGTAGCTTAGCCTCAAGGTCTGCCTGCAAGCGCTGGAGCTCCCGCTGCTCTCTGATGCTAGGAGACGAGATCTTGCCTCGAAGCGTTCTTCCACCAGGCGTACTGAGGTTGTCGGTCTGTTGAGTTGAGTTGCCATTGGGTGATCTCAATGACTTTGAACGAGCAGGAGCCTCGCCTTGCTGATGCATAGAGCCCATGCCGAGTTGTGCCAACAGCGCTGACCTGTCGAACGGCGATGATGCGAATTCGGTGGACGTTGGCGACATCAACCCAAAATCGTCCGCAGGATCTGCTTCTGCGGAAGGCTTCAGAGGTAACATATGAAACTCTGTCGATCTCGGCGACATCATCGGGTCGGTGGGTGTCACGGAACCATCGTCTCTGTTAGGGAAAGTAGGAACCGTGATTGTCTTTTCCTTGACCTCTGAGCGCTCGGGCTCAATGATATTGAGCGACGGTACCACGTGGCCTGCAGGGTCGACATATGTCGGAGATGCTCTAACGGAGCTTAAAGCCCGTGGCCTCTGGCTTTGCTCGGTGCTATCCTTAGGCCACGGCATTCCAGAAGGCGCAGAAGACGGGCCCGGGCTGAGAGCCGGTAGTGAATCGTCGTCCGGGACCGACCGGTGGGAGCCTGCGGCGTTAAGGGACAGGGCGGCGGAATGAAGCCCGCCATCTGTTGAGCGTGTTGAGAATGGACTGCGCCATTCGCTTAGTGCAGAAGCAGGAGTGATCGGAGATAGGCCGCGATTGTCGGGAAGTAAACCACCGCGAGCCAGACTTGAGCGAAATTCTTGGAGTTGCATGATGAAGTTCTGCAATATCGAGTTAGCATACATATTGACAGCATGAACGATGCATGACTTACCATGTTGGGTCCGATCCATTTGCTCTTCGCCTTGACTGCATCATAAGCTTCCTGCACGCTCAGTGATGGGTTCTTGTACATCCAATAGGCCACCACCAAGCTTGCGGACCGGCTCACGCCACACTGGCAATGCACGAGTACCTTCTTGTTCTCGGTCACCTTCTCATCGATTTGCTTGACGAGGCCCAGCAAATCCGGGACAATGTCGCTGTTGTGTTCCCACGGGATGTGAATGTATTGAGGTTCCTGATCGACAGGGTGTGAAGACGGGCCCGAATCTGAGTGGTCACTTGTCACAGTAGCTTTGGGTGTCGTTGGCGAGCTTGGGAGGCGTTGCTCGGTAAGACCGGGGGGCTTGTCGCGCTTAGGCGCATATTGGATTCCGCCGCCACCGTCGAGTCTTACCTCTGGCTCGGGCGACTTGGGTTCGACGTGCGCATTGAACGGGTTGCGAACCTCCACGGCGACGTTCATAACGACGTCGTATTTGCGCGCTTGTTCAGCAGTAGGCTCCAGATAAAGGTCGACGAACGGCTCGTAGACGCAGATGGGTCCTTCGGGATAGGCCTCCGGCTTCTCTTCCCGCGAGAGCGGAATGTCGAAATTCTGTTCTTCATCAACCTTTGCCACCACTTGAGGGCCCTCCGTCGGCGAAAGAATCGTCTCAAGGGTAGAGGTATGATGTAATTTGGATATCGACACGCTCTCTTCACCCAACGAAGAAAATAAAGGTAAAGAAGGACTCGATTGGAAGTGTCGTAGAGTGCCGGGTCTACCGAAAGACGGCGTGGCGGGGATGGCGAGCTTTATCTGCTGTGGAGGAGGGTTCATGGAAGCTGGCGTCTGGATCGTAAGGCCGAGATTACTGGGCTTCCTTTTAGGTGGATGTGGGGGTTTCACGAAAGACGGTGACAGTATGTTCGGTTCGCATCCGTTGTTCGGAGCAAGAGGGAGAGAAGTTGTCGACGAGGCCCTACCAGGAGCTCGAGAAGTGTCTACCGCGAGGTTTTTGAGATTGCGACCTTTCTTTGACGGTGCGGTCTTTTGCAGCTCAAAGAACGGAGCACTTTGCTCGTGTGAAGTGCGCGGACGGAACATTCCGGCGGTGAATGAGTTTGGAGGTGGAGATTCAGGTGAAGAGCCTGGAGAAGTCTCGGTGGCGCTGGAGTCGTCGATTGTAGAATAAGTAGTGGTGGGCGAAGAATCGTTGGACGCAGCAGTGGAATCACTGATGGTGTGGTGGTGAAATCTTCCAAAGACCTTTTCGGCGTATTCAGAAGATGTAGGGAAAGTAGCCGATGGATTTGGGGATGCTGGGTTGGGCAGCTCTTTGGTAGTGGACATGTTTGTGTCGGAAACGGCCAGCGCGGACATTGGAGGAAGTGAAGATCCTGCTGGTTGGGAGGCTGATTTGTCTACGCCTGTCTTGAACCAGAGCCAACCATTCGCTCTCCAGTCAATAGAATGTGGGAATTTTGTTAATCGTCTGAGCCTTTCGCTGGCTGGTAGAGATCTGTGGTCCGCCATCGTTAGTAGGCTGTGTCAACCGAGCAGCGACCTGCGCCGCTCACAACCACACGAGGGTGGAGAAAGTAAAAGGACGTAGGAATGGGCAAGGCAAGGCCACAGTGTAGGCTTGGAGGCTAAGCCCGTGGGGACTCAGGCAGCTAGTAAGCAATAGCGCTTGCCAGGCTCATGGTCGGCTATGCACGACCAACGGCTAGCCCACGAATCCCAAAGCAGCCCGTGGCGTCTGAATTGCGCAATAGAGGGAGGGGAACGTACCGAACAGCTTTCTCCAGGAAAGCCCGCGAGTGGTGAGATTCCGGATCCCAAGAAGCGCCAAATGCCGCTGAAAGAACACCGATACGCTTCTGGGGCGGGGGCCGCGAAGGTCAAGGATAGACAGCGCTTGCAAGGAGAAAAGAGTGCTTTTCTTAGTAACGCGGTTACTGCATGTCCGCGTGGACGAGGTCCAGTCGGTCAAGGAAGGGAATGTCGTGGGGAGTTGGAGGGAAGCGCCGCTGGGGGGCCAATGACAGGCGCGTAGCAAGCGCTTGCAGGCCTGCAGCTAGGATCCAATCAGCACACCAGCGCTCTTTGCCACGACCTGCGAGGTGCTAGGATTTTTCTTCTGCAATGTCTAAAGGTGCAAGCGCACCAGTGGGTTGAGTTTACGTTCGAGATCCCCAGGCAAGATCCAGCCCAGGCCTCGCGGGTGGATGCAGCGCAAATGCTTGGCAGACTCACCAATGACACAGAGGGAGCTCTCGCTGAACGGTATGGCCAGGCGCAATATCAGACGACTCGCTGCGTCCCAAGTCGGTAACTCTTCCAACACTGTCTTGATCTCGCGCCGTGTGGGTGGTCAGGCTGCTTGAGGCGGCCTGTCGGCTAACAAGGCGGTTACCACCACAAACTGGTTCCCACAGCGACTGGTAACCAGGCGAGTGGCCCTCTTCTTTCCTAGTATCCTCTTGCGATGTCCAGCTGCCTTCCCACGGCCGGTTGCAGGTGGCTGAGTCGGGGTCGACGGTTTGTTTTGTTGCTATTGACCGCGCAGCGCAAGCTGAAACAAAGAGAAGCGCACGCGCTCGGGTGCTGGCTCGCACAGCTGGTCGCAGGGATGCTGGAGAGGGCGGGCGGCGAGGGGGATGCGCGGGTGGTGAAGCGAGCAAGGTGTTGTAGGTCGTCGACAGCCGTGCGCGACAGGTGCGTCCACGAGCGACGAGAGGAGGGCGAGCAAGTGGGAGGGTGGATGTGGATGGTTTGGTGCAAGCGTCAAGCGCCGCTGTCTCGAAAGCCAAAGGCTAGGTAAGATGCTATTCTTAGCCTACCGTCCCCGTTCCGGGACTCATAAGCACGAGAACGACGAGGCGCCATGCCATGCGCCGTGAGGCTGCCCCGGCGAGAAATACGATACATTGCCACATCTGCTGTTGGTGAACGATGCGGTGATTCTCCAGATCGATCCTCTGCAAGGGTTGCAGTGTCGATGCCCGACTGCCCCCCCGTCGCCAACATGGTATTGTTTGACACAATGAAATTCTCACCCATTTTGAGGCCCCTTTCTTCAACGCATGGCTCCAAACCCTGTGGAATGCCCTGGCGGGGTGGAGCCCCCGGTTGGAAGCTCCTGGTACAACTGACCGATCGATGTGCACGCCTTACCACGTAGAAGAAACGATGCAATCGCTCTCCTCACGCCGCGCTGGGCCTCGTGGCCGGCCGTTCTCGATCCAACGGCGCAGCGATGCCACGCACCAGGGCGAAGGCCCCCTCCGAGTCTCCGCAGGTTCGCTTGATCGTCGCGCGCCTCAGGTAAACGACAGTCGCAATCTATTTTTGTGGGTTCGACTCGCTTGACTCGCCGAGTGCGCAAACCGGCCGCCCGTGCTGACTCCAAGCCTCAGGCCAACTGGAGCGTCAGCTTTGGTCGAAGAGCTTGATCCTTCGGCCCCCACTCGCCGCCGTTTGCCATTATTCGATTGCCAGAAGACGCTACTCTGCCGTGTCGGTTTGCGTGCTCGCCGAGTGGTCTGGAAGCTGGACTAGTATTGGCTTCGGTGTCGGCCTGCCAGACTGCCGCAGTAGCCTGGCAACAAGCTACCTGTACACTGCAAGTGCGACGAACCTGCTGCCTCACGAGAGTCACCACACAGCCCCGACACACGACGCGCTTCGTCAGCGTGGTCACGAGCGTTGACACGAGCGTTTTGACGGCTCTCCGAGCCCTACACGCCACATGCCTCGGCAGTAGTCGCTGGTCGTCAGCGCGCTGAAACGAGAACTGGCTAAAACGGTGGCGCCACCTGGTGCGGACGCGTCCACATTACATAGAAAACATCAAACCCACACACAGACCGACGCTGTAAGTCGAGAATTTTCTGAACCAAGCCAACACGGCATGCGAGCCTTCGATCAAAACCGACACTATCTTCTCCTCGTATCCTGCCTGAGCAAGGCACGCAAAAGGTTACGGTAGCATTCTGAAACCCACAAGTTACGCTTCTCGGCCCCTTGCCACGCTGGAGGGAACTCCCTAGCCGCAGCCGACTTTCCACGGTTCGCTACCCAGCACCAAGTGGAGGTTAAGCATAAACGTCCGAACCGCGTTGTTCTATTAACTTTGATTTGCTTGCTAGGCTGCCTACTTGGGGATTCCCTGCCAGTGTTTGCAATTTTGGGATGGAAGCAATATAGAAAGAAAAAATCGCAGGTCCTGCGTCGGCTATGTCGGGAAACCGCCAACTTCGGACCCACGACTTCGGCACGGACATAGTATGGCTATATCGTTCGCTAAAAAGGTTCAAGGCCGGCATCGTGATGGACTTGTGTCCTGCTCAGTTTTCGGTGGTATTTCGTCCTGGTTCATGGCTTGAATGATAACTTCGTCCGACAGGCCCGGGCTATCCGCGCACGATCGTTTTCGAAATCAGTCCTGCCGAACACTGCCGGCGGTGGGTGCCGTGTGGCGCTGGGTTGTGGCGCGCCTCGTATTCACGTTCCTCCGTTTCTTGTGCCTCAGAGTACATCGACTTGCTCGCGTGAAGAGTCGACGACCGAACGCCGGTATAGGCCTGTCGTGTGCGACCTCGAGTCGAGCCAGGGCAGATTGTTGAGCCGCGCCTTCATCTGGACAATCAGAATCAAAAAAAGTAAGTGCTCAGCAGGCCTGTCGACCCGTCCGTCACTCTCCGCTTCTCCTTCATCATCCCATCCGCGGCGCAACAGGCATCGCTGGAAGAGGCGGCAATCTTCTTGCCGGATCCAAAACTCCCGCGCCCTCCACACGCGTCTGGAGACCTCCAGACACAGCGCGCAACTGCCTCAGATCACTCGCCCCAGTGGTGTGCGCGAGCAGTGCCGACGCATCCCTCACCCGCCGCGCCACTTCTTCGACGCTATCGGCGCCGTCCCGGACGCAGCTCAGGAACATCTGCGCGTCGCATTCACGGCTCGACTTCAGCAGCCGCAGCAGCTCGATCGCCTTGTCGCGCTCTGCTTCAAGCTCGAAGCTCTTGCGCAGCGCAGCGGAGAACCGCGTCTCGCCTTCGGCCGTCGAGTAGGAGCAGGGAGCTCCGTTCTCGCTGCAGCGAGTGCAAGATGGGCTAGGAGAGAAGTCTTAGTTCTTCGGTCATTCTGGGAATCCTGGGTTGGTGCGTTTGGGAGCGTTACCGTTCGCCGTCGCACTGTAGGTGAGTTAGTCCGCGATCTAGGACCTGGCTATTGAGATTGTCTTTGGCTGTCGTACCTTTGTTTTCTTCTTCTGGCACCTCGAGCACGCGGACTGGATCTGCCTGCGCCTGACTTTGACGCGAGGCTGCGTAGAGCAGTCCTCGGATCTGGGCAGGGGCAGTCTCGTCTGCATGTCGATATGGTCTCCACTCTGATCACGGATTGTCGCTCTTTCTTGCGAGTTCATTCTTTCGTTGAGCGAGCCGCCGCGAATGAGGGCTGGCAGAAAAGGGGCCTTCTCAGATCAGTGTTGTGCAATGGCAGAGTGCAAGTATTTGCCGGCCGAGCTCAGGTGTTCGACGATTCGCTTTTCAAGATGCTCTGCCGTCGGTCGGACGGAGGTTTTAGCTGGGGATCACTGTTCAACTCATATCGACGGCACTGTCAAAAAGCGACAGTTCCCGGCCCGGCCACGGATGCATGGAGTGTGTAGTTGCGTCAGGTTGACGCGGGATGCTGCCCCCGGAGACGGGTCCATATGCCGCGGTGTGTGCTGTACAGGGTCCACGTTGCAGCCGTTGAGCTGTGGCTTGCAGCGTGTGTGGTGTTTGGACGGATGCTTTGTGACAGCCCACCCATCGATGAAATATATGTCTGAAGCCTTTCAACGTTGGAAGGATCGCGCATCTTCCTGCAAGGGCGTCGCTCAATTTCATTGCAAAGACGACCGCGAAATTGTCCGCATGCGACTTCTCAACGGCCGGGGCCGGGTCCGGAAGTGTCAGGCCATTCGGGACCGCGTCACTCCTTCGTCAGAATGGAGTTGTATATTCACCGTGGAGTCGCGGCGCTGAAGCCCGTTGCCGCGACTTTGCTCGTGGGAGGAGCCTCACGTCACGTGATCTTCATCGATACAGCGCATCGGAGGAGACACCGCCGCTCACGTCAAACGGGCGTGTGCGTGTGGGGAACTGAAGGAAGCAATGCCCCCTTTTGTTCCTTGAAGCGGGCGTGGCTCTGTGCCGTGCGTCGCTTGTTGCGAGACCCAGATGACGATTGAGGGACCCAATGTTGAGATAAGGAGCCACTAAGACAGATAATCTGGCAGTCGAAATGTACGGACCGATTTGTCTCGTTGAATCGTTTCAAAGTTGCAAGAACGGAGAGCTGCGAAGAGCGATGCCCTTCGTGGACCCTTTTGTGCATCGGATGCTCGATTTAAGCTCCCGGAGAAGCAAGGGTTCCGCATTGATACTCATGGTTTAGGGAGTTGCTACCATTAGCCTCAACGCTGGGGATGATCGGTCGTGTCTCAAGCCAAGTCCACGTGATGGTTGACAAGTGTCGAGCTTGACACGGTCACCGGACAGCCTCGAGAGTCTGCGAAAATGCGAGCGATCGTTCTGGCGCGCAGTGCGGTATAGCACTTGTAGTCTTTCAAGAAAAGTGTACGCAACTCATGATATTCTCAGAGACTTGCTGCGCAAACACGCTAATTAGGAGAGAAATTGCCCTCTATACTTCCTCGATTGTTAAAATGCAGGCAAACTTGTTACATGCCAACTGCATTCGCTGCCAAAGGACTTCTTTTGATTCGCTACGCGCCCGAATCAAGTGGCAACTTTGGTTCGTCCAACAGACCAGATCGCTTCGCGACTTCGCGCACAACTGTCGCTACCTCCTGATTGCTTGACTGAACGACCGGCAGGGTCGCAACGAGTTCCTCGATCGAAATGCCTTGACGCAGCCGCCTGAGCAGCGCTTTCGAGCTCTCATCGGTACCAGATCGCATTGCGTGGACCAGTTTCTCCATCAATTCAATCCTCAATGCTTCCTCTGGAGTGACGTCTTCCGAGTTGCCAGCGATATCTGAGATGTTGTCGGATTCCCACAGGCGCTTCTGGATCGGATTTCGACATGATCGACACGGGGTTATCTGACCGAGTGGCTTGAGCTGATCGCCCAGGCAAGTTTTGCAGGTTGGGTCGACTCCGTCGTTTTCGTGCTTCCACTTTGCAGCTGCGCGGTTTTGCATCAGTTCTATGTGTGGTGACTGAGCGATGTGATCAGAAGGTCTTCAATCGATGGTATAGGGCCCAAGCGACAGCTTGACGAGTGCTTGCAAGATCAAGGCAGTCACCGCCGCGTCTCAGAATTTATTAATCAAGACAGCGTACCTGAAACAAACGACAGCTTCGGAGCCCCGTCCGTTTGCAGCTTGCAAGGCAGGGCAACTTGCTCGCCAAGTGTGGAAGCCCCACCCCGCAAGAGCCGTGCTGGAGGACGAAGGCCAATGAGAAGAAATCCTTGATAGGGCTAGTAAAGCTCGATCGTGGCTACCGAAGGTTGTTCCTTTGCGATCGAGCCGCAAGAGATTACTTGTTGGTGGATGGACGTTGCGTTTTCCAGAACAATGCACCTCGTCTGTGACAATTTTTCCACACAGCTCACCGTTCAATGAATCTAGACGAACCTCGGTAGATAATCGCGGTCACACGTCCCAAGCTTCACACAGTTGACTAAGAGCCTGCTTCCCCGTCCTTCCATTGCTCCGATTCAATGCGAGTTGGAATGCACTCTAATTGTCTCTGCTCCGATGGTACTGCGAATCGATCACCAACTGTCGCTTCCGACTGTCCATCAGCCTCAACCATGTCGCTTGATAGAGCAAGATACATACATGACTGATTCCCATGGATGCCACGACCAGTCCCGCTGGAGCGCAGTCACTGCGGTTTACGATCGCGCGGAGGCTTGCGAATGTCCGACTTGATATGTTCCTGCCGCGTCTTCAGCGATGTCAATCTTGGAGCTCGTATTCGGACGTATAGACTTAAGTTCTGCTATGTAGTGCATGTCTCTATGGCCCGAGTGTTGGCAGCTGTGCATGCGCTACCGACAAAGCGGGTGCTACGAGATTAGTCTGCCAGGCCGTGACTACGAAGGGCCAGCAGGGGAAATTGTGCGGGCCTCGCTGATCCCACCATGGCAGGGTGCCAGGTACGAAACTCCGATAAGCTCCATTGCCGGGACATTGATCTTGTCAACTTCTCCTAACGGCCGGAAAGGAACAGGGTTCCCCCCTTCGCCACATCCTCGGTCGACTGGAGAGATGATCGATGAGCTCCGGGTGTTGGTAAATGCCGAATAGGCAGTACACAACAACACCGTAGTCGCTGAGGCGCGAATCGCAACTTGCCAATCATCACGTATGTTGCCGCATATCCGGGTTTGCGGGGCTTTGCACCGCACTGGCCGTGTTCTTTCAGGCCTGTGTAAAGCTGCACTTTTAGGCGGAATCGGAAGCCACGTCTGATCCCGGATGAAGCCTGTTGGTTCCAAGTTCGCATGGCTTTCAGCAGCGAAGTCAACTTCGTACAGTATTGTCAAGCGAGGTGAGACGCTCCGCTTCGGCCACTAGGCTTCGCGCGTACGCCAGAAGAATAGTGGAGGTTCTCCGAATGTCCCGATTGTCAAGACTCTTCTAACTGGACCAAAATTGGGTCCGATCTACTGGCATTAATACTATTTTCCGTTGTGGGTGTCCCACCTCACTTGACAATACTGTAGGTACTTGAACGTTTGGCACTTCTGTAGCGACTACAACTCGATTGCTGTTGATCGCCTGCCCAGGTCGTCAATGATGGATCAAGACCTGACGGAGTTTGGCTGCAAATCACATTTCTGTTACCACTCCAACGAGCGGATCTCTCTTTCTCGAGGAACATGTTCACCCGAGAATATCAACATGGCTAGTGCGCCCGGCCGCCCAAAGGCTCACGAAAACCTCAGGAGACACTTGCGAATATGGAGAAAGGATACACTAAGCATTGAATGTGTGCCACGTTCACTAACTGTGGCGAAATCCCAGACTTTTACGGCAATGTGTACATATTTTTAGCCTCATCATCGAGAAGACTTGTGTCACATTACTGCTCCATCAGACATATTCCTCGCTACTCCAGTGTTGTTCGCACCTGGCACTGAGTGGCGCAAAAAAGTCCGATTGCAAAGCACGTCTTACTCCCACTACATGAAGGCCTTGATGAAGTTCCTACTAAACAGACCGCATCTACGTCGAGGCTGCATTTGTGTCCTACGGGCGCGGGGCAAAGGGTGCAAAGCATGTAGAATGCTTTAAGACAAACTGCAAGCATGGAGCCGCGGACGGACGTAGCATCTTTTGGCTAATACGAACACTTGTGGACTAACAGTGAATCGTTTCTGTAGAAACTTGTGACTTCAAGTGAGAAGACATTGAAGAGAGTCGGCTTCTCTCCGATCTACACTCATATGGAATAAACTCCGATGCCATCCGTGTTGAGAATAGCTTCCGATAGGGGCTGCAGCTAACGTCCGATTCTGCGATGCGCATAAATGCACCGGATCGATATTTCAAAAAACTTCTCTACCTTTGCTATTGCTACTTGGAACGATTCTCCTGCTGGCTGTTCGAGCCGAGCATTCACTCCTTCGCCATTCTCCGCTTCATCCCCATGGGTACCCCGCATCCAGTCTCACGTCCAAACGATGGCATTTGCCTAGGACATCTGCATCCTGAGGTGACGCCGGGTCAATTCCTCCGTGTGACCGCTTGAGATCGTGACCGCGACATGCTGTAAAGGCGGAAGGCACTCGAGCGTTGATAATTAGCTATTCACTGCGTCGCCTCTATTTCGTACACTCGTAGGAGCAATCCATAAGCAAAAGCCTCTCCAAAGCAACCCTCCACACCATCAACGCTTGGCGGCCCTCTGAGCAAACGCATCGTAAGCCTCGAGCATTTCCGCCGTGATACCCTTGGCCGTGGCAGCGAAACCCGTTTCAAAGTCCGCCTTGCAGATGCTCCTGTCCGGCGAGCCTTTGATAGCACGTCCAATGGACTGTTGGACCGCCAGGTCGCACGCGCTGACAATCTCAGCTCCGGAGTATCCTTCGGTCTCGGTCACAAGGTCTTCGAGACTGACGTCTTCCTTGAGCGTGAGGCCCTTCGTACTGATGGTCAGGATATCGCGACGAGCAGGACCGGTAGGTGGGCCGAGATAGATGTGTGCATCGAAGCGACCGGGGCGCAGGAGTGCCGGGTCGAGCGACTCCGGCTTGTTGGTGGCTGCCAGGACCTGGACACCCTTGAGAAGCTCGAACCCATCCATCTCGTTGAGCAAGGTAGTCAGAACATTCAAACCAGAGCTGCTGCCCGACTCTCTTGTCGATCCAATTGCGTCGATCTCGTCGAAGAAGATGATGCTTGGCGCTGCAGCGCGAGCTTTGCGGAAAATCTCTCGCACGGCGCGCTCGGACTCACCAACGTACATGCTGATGAGCTCCGCACCCTTGACGGCGATGAAGTTGAGGCCGTAAGTGTTTGCGACGGCTTGAGCAGTCATGGTCTTGGAACAGCCTGGTGGGCCGTAGAGAAGGGCACCCTTTTGCCATTTTTGGCGTCCGTACTCGGCGAGAATGTCGGAATGAAGCATCGGCCAACCCACAATTGTGTCAAAGCGCTCTTTGACCCTGTCCGATCCGCCAATGTCGTTCCAGGTGACCTTGGGCGTCTCCAGGATGATTTCCCTAAGGGCAGTCGGACGGACTTGACGGAGTGCAGACTCGAAATCCTCAAGGGTCACTGAGATGCGGGAGGGCGCAGGACTCTCATCGTCTGCTGCCGCTTGCTCTTGTTTGCCATCATCAACGAGTGTTACTTCGGTGCTCTGAGCTGTGGCAGATTGTGCTTGGACTTTGACCCACTCTTCGTGCTCTTCGACGTGACGTTCAAGTGCACTGTCCATCGCCTCCCATACTAGCTGGCTAAGATCTTTTCCGGTGAAGCCATGGGTACGTGAGCCAATGTTCTTGTACAAAGACTCATCTTTAGATGAATCTGCGTGGAACAATGCCCTAACAATGTCCACACGCGCTGAACTGTCCGGTACAGGAAGCTCGATGGTCTTTGCGAAACGCTTCGGGGCGATGAGCGCACTATCGATTGCCGTCTTATCACGAGTTGCTGCGACGACGAGGACTCCGGTGCCAGCGATGGAGTCGAACCCGGTGCACAGAGAATCGATGGTATTGCGCAGGACAGCATCTCCCGAAGCCGCAATTTGCTCGAGGTTATCGATCAGAATGAGACTTGGTTGATTCGCAAGTGCTTCGTTGAAAGCGCTTTGAATGACTGCATCGTTCTTTGACGCGGTACCTAGAAGTTGTCTCTTATCCAGGCGTACAGTCTTTTTGGCGCCCGAGTTCTGCTGCAATTCTTCGATGACCAGTGATTTGCCAGTACCCTCGTAACCATGAAGCAAAACACTGGAGTTCCAGGGTAAGCCATCTTTCTGGTTCTGCGACTTGGCCTTGATGCACAAGCGATGCAAGCGACGGTTGAGGTCCGCAATCTGATCCGAAAGGCCACCGATGCGGTCCACACCAAGACGCATGTTGACTTCCCGAGCAGCTGCGGCCTCCGTAAGCTCTGGCACGCTGTCGACAAATGATACTTCGGTCTTGTCGTCGTGGATGAACAGAGTTGATCCTGAGTCGTGGGATCCATCGGTTGCTACATGCTCGACAAAGAAACGCTTCTTAAGCCCTTTCTTCGCGGCAACATCGAAAGTCATGCCGACAGAAAATGCATCGCAGTTGTCTGGGGAAAAGGTCGTCAGTTTGTGATCTCGATTCCCGGTCTGACGCATTTCGAGCACATCAATCGATCGCCAATTCAGAAACTATCACCACTTTTGATACATACCTAAAAGAGCACGACATCTCGTGACCCAGCTGCCGTCATCCGTCCCATCATATTCGGAAGGTGTGACGTCCATCAAAGATACTTTCTGGGCTCGAGTGACTTTCTTGTCGCACTTAGCGATGGTGATGTGGGTTCCTTGCTTGAACCCGAACGTCTCCCGAAGAGTGTCACTCATCTTCGCGGGTTGCACCTTCGGGCTGTTGCCCATCCTGTCGGCAGCGCGCCACGCAATTCCCAAGCCGGAAGCGCCATCCTCGTCAGTGATTTGGCAAAGATCGCCAACTTTGAGACCGAGTTTCTCGAGAGCTTCGGGGGAGATGTGAACCCTGTATGCACCATCGAGACCGGCTGCCGTGAGGGGGCGAACGACAAATCGAAGTTCGCCCATGTTTGTGTGTGGCACCAGGCAGGCGGACTCGGGTATGATGAGACGGAATGTGGCCAAGCGTGCGGGATTTGGTAATTGATGTTTATCAATGACGAACCAGTCCCATGTGCTTCCGCGCCTGACCTAGGGTCGCTATACCAGTCTCACGGGCTCGTCGAGGAGGTGTTGTTCGCAAGTATATCACAGCGACAATATGCAGTCTTCAAACCTTCAAAAAGCAGTCGCGCAGATCCCGCCTAATCGAGACTAGCGTCCGCTCACCTCCAGCTTCTCTCTCGACTTCGCGGCTGCATTTCACAAGCAGCGGAGAGAGGCACGTCACTTTCTCGAATTGTCGTTCATGCGAGTGGTTGATGCTCAGAGCGCCTTTGTCGAGAAAGCGCGGTATCTGGCCGACATGGAGCGGCGGTGAAATCACTTTACGCGTGCGCAGCCATGGAGCCAACCGCGCGCAGCCATACTCGAAACGCCCTGCAGTGAAAAGCGGTACCCGTCGGTCAAGCAAGGATACGACCGAGCAGCCGGCAAGCCAGACACCAACACCGTCTCTGGTCGATCAGCTTTTCCCCGAAGAGAGCAAGCGAGAAGAAGAAGAGCGGGCGCGGAAGCGGCGTGAGATCCCTCGGCTGCCGCTGGAAAACCCTCTGCCCCAAAAGAGACCAGTCGATCTTTCGAGGAAGCCATCGTTGGAGGATGAGCCACCGAACGTGGCTCGCGCGCGCACACGGCTGGAGGGCTTAGATGAATCTTCACAGACAAGTGTACTTGTTCTCCTCAATGCGAGCAAGAACCTGACAATGGAGGATTTTGTTCGCCTGATACCCCAGGGAAAGCATATGGAGGGATGGACACTTGAGCAGGGAGACATCCTCCAGGTCATACCGGGACGCAACTTGGCAACCTTAGAGCAGGAAAACTACTATTACCTGCTCTTCTCATCTCCTTTGAGCGCTTTTGTCTATCAAGGCCACGCGACGCGTATTTCTCGGTTGGCCGCTGAGCAGACGCCCAACGCGCTCCACACTGCTCTGGCGCCAAAGCCAGGCTATATGCTAAATGGCATGGACGTTCATGCGGCTATACAGTCGTACACCCTGACCGCTCCGACCCAAAAACTGAATCTCCGACAATTGAAGCCTCCGCTCTCGCCGCTGGTCTCATCACTGGTGCGCAACGGTGGGTACAGGGCGATCCTGGATAGGCCGGACAAAATGCCGTTTGAAGTGCGGTTGACCTTGGACGGCCCTCAGATTCCCAAGAGCCGCGTTCGATCAGTCGTGTACGCGAGCGGCCGCGAACGAGCCTTGGAATGGTCTGGAGGAGACGAAGTTAATATCAAGATCACCGAGTACAAGCCCAACCCATCGCAAGTGGCGTCATCAGGAGAGGATCCTGAACACATCAATATCAGCAAAGTCCGGACTGAGCTGACTCAACTACAATGGGACATGGCTAAAGCAGAGATCAGCTTGTCTAAGCGTCGCGGCGACCACGACGATGATCTTACTCCAAAGAAGACGCCAAACCCTGTGTATATTATCGGTTTCCACACCGAGCATGCTGCCCAAAGCTTTGTTCGATACTGGCACCGGAGGCCGATGGATCGTGAAAATCGCGAGTGGGATGCAAGAAATGAGCTGCCGCCCGTCGCCAATGTCGAGCTTTTGTGGTAGTTGTACAATATAACGACTATGTATCATAAATCTTCTCAGATAGCTGCTATACTACAAGCTGTGGCTTTTTCGTTTTGCAATTTTGCCAATGCTCTCTCAGAACACGCTTCAATGTTTAATCTCTTCGCTTGACCGCGGCATTCTCGCCGCAAGTCACTCTCCAGTGCGGTAGCGTTATTTGGTCTTCTTCGTACAGGGCGAGAGATCTGTGATGTCCCACAACTTGCCTTGCAATAGACAAGTTCATCGAGCGAGCGCGCTGCTACCTTCTCGATCACGATGGCCATGATGCTCGAGGATAGTATGCAGCTTGTTGCCGAGGATCCTGCAATTGCACCTTTAAAATCACTTCTTCTCTTCTGTCGTGTCCAGCTTGATCTTTGCGTCTTTCCTCTGTGGTCGCTCGCCAAAGATGGTCGTCCCGACCCTCACCTCGTCGCTCCCCTGGCGAAGCGCGGCTTCGAAATCGGAGCTCATGCCCATGCTCAGCTCCAAGTCCTTGGCCTCGATACCCAAGTCCTTCACAACTTGATCTCTGACGCTCCTCAAAGTGACAAAGTCCTCATTCTCAGTTTCTGGCGTTGAAGCCTTACTGCGCGCAATAGCGCCAATGGTCATGAGACCGGCGAGTTGCAGGTGCGGGCACTTCTCCATGATGTGCTTGCACAGCTCCGTGGCATCCTTGGGCTCGACGCCGCTCTTCTCCGCCTCACCAGATGTATTGATTTGCGCGAGCACACGCAACTTCTCAGACAGCTCTTGCTTCTCCGCCAACGCCGCACGACCTTTCTCCAGAGCATCCGCCTTCTTCGATGTATCCACGCTGCTCACGCACCAAAGATTGGGCACTTGCTCCGCCAAGGGCTTGCACTTGTTCGTCTGCAACGCTCCAATCATGTGCCATTTGATCGTCCGCGGCAGCATGGCCGCCTTCTCGGTGAGCTCCTGCGCATAGTTCTCGCCAAAGTGGACATGCTGGGTGGGCTCTTTGTGCAGGGCGAGGATGTCGTTTGCTGGCTTTAGCTTGGAAACGGCGATGAGACGGACCTACACGCTTTCGTATCAACGGCACTGCTCGCTGGCCCGGCATCGCTTCTGGGACTCTTGTGCATGCCGTACCTTGCGTTCGCCGCTAGCGCCAGAGATCTTCTGCAGCACGCCGCCGACATTCTCAGCCAGCACCTGTGCACGCTGAGGGTCTACTCGCATGGTCTCCTCGCCGTTCGCTTGATTCTCCTCCGACATGATCCGTGCAATGGAGGAGGCAGAGGGGTAGCCGTGAAGCCTTCTTCCGCGGCAATTTCAAGGCTCCCAGGGCAGCGCCTGATGAGGTCAGGACAAAAGCCTTCGCTTCAATCTTGCCCCGAGGTCTTGGCCAACTTCTCCGCTTCGGCCCCAGAAAACCAAGGCGCATCATGCTGATCACTACCGATCGTCACCTCTCTCCACGCGGACCATGCGAGCCATGCGGATGATGTCGGCCTCGATTGGTCAGACCGCGCTAATCGTATGGACTCCGACTCAAACATGCCTTGGCCTGCCCTGAAAGACCGTGAAGGACAAGAGCCACGGAACGGCCATGCGGCACTTGCAGCATTAGCTTAGAGTTATAAGTAATGTTCAACTGTCCTCACTTCTCCTTCGCCCATTCCACGAGGTTCAAGTCGTAGAGAGAAGAGAGGGACATCATGGCGCCTCTTTATCAACTAGCCGGCGGCCTCGCCATGCTGTCTGGCTTTGCTGCAGCAAAATATGATGAATACATTCTGGCACCGACTTCTCGCACGCTCTATCCCGCCAAAGTCCATGGTTCCAATGGCACGATTACCGGAGCAGAGAGCCTCATCGGAGGCTCTGGAGGCGAAGCGGTCTTTGACGGTGTTGCTGCGGTCACATACGACTTTGTGAGTATCGAGGAATTTCTCACCGGCATTGAGCAGCGAGCTCTAACGCATCGTAGGGCAAGAACATTGCAGGCCATGTGAGCCTGCAAATCGGCGACGTGGATGAGGACCAATTCATCGGGCTCACCTTCTCGGAGAGCTCGCTGTGGGTCTCTAACATCTCTTGCGACGCTACCCAGGATGCCGGCATGGACGAGCCCTACTGGTTCCAGCCAACGGACGCAGGTAACTACACCACTGATTCCGACCACGAACGCGGTGGCTTCAGATACCTTACGCTGGTTCACAACACCACGGGTAACATTGCTGTCGAATCGGTCTCTGTCTACTTCACTGCCATGCCCCACTACGAAGACAACCAGATTGCGAACTACACTGGTTACTTCCACTGCGACGACGAGCTTCTCAACCGTATCTGGTACGCTGGCGCATACACGAACCAGCTTTGCACCGTGAGTATCTGAACTCGCTATTTGATCAGCAACTCGAATGTTCCCACTGACAAGATGTTCGTAGATCGATCCTGAGACGGGCAACTCGCTCGTGCACCCCGAGCTTCGATCTAACCTGACCAACGACGATGTGGGACTTATCACGTGGTACAACAACTTCACCATCGCCAATGGGTCTGCTGTGCTCACCGACGGTGCCAAGCGTGACCGTCTCATCTGGCCGGGTGATATGGCTATCGCTGTACCCGCAATTGTCGCCTCTTACTACGACATTGAGTCCATTGAGGACTCTCTCAACTCGCTCTTCTCGCTTCAGAATGAGTCTACCGGTCAGCTTCCCTACGCTGGTATTCCGTTCACTGAGCGCGGATTGCAGTCGGACACATACCACCTTTACAGCCTCATCGGTGTCGCTGATCACTTCCTCTACACCGGTGATCTCGCTTACGTCGAGGGCAAGTGGGACCAGTGGATCGCGGGTCTCAACTACTCTCTCTCGACGATAGATGACAGCGGCATGGCCAACATCTCTTACTCGAACGACTGGCTCCGCTTCGGCATGGGCGGCCACAACATCGAGGCCAACTCTATTCTGTACTACACCATCCAGCAGGGCATCATGCTCGGAAAGGCTGTCGGTGCTGAGCAATCGTTGTTGGACTCTTGGGCACAGTCTGGAGAAGGCGTCAAGTCTGCCGCCAACGAGCTGCTCTGGAATGAGACCGCCGGCTTCTACCACGACAACGAGACCACCACTCTTGCGCCCCAAGACGGTAACGTTTGGGCAGTCTTCGCCAACTTGACCGACTCTCAAGAGAAGAAGGAGCGCATCAGCACTGGCCTCTCATCTCGCTGGACAGATTACGGTGCTCCGAGCCCCGAGGCTGCAAATGCCGTCTCACCTTTCATCACCAGCTTCGAGCTGCAAGCACACTTCCTTGCCAACAATGCAAGTGCTGCTCTCGACCTGACAAGGCTGCAATGGGGCTTCATGCTCGACGACCCTCGCATGACCAACTCTACTTTCATCGAAGGTTACCAGGCAGATGGCGAGCTCCACTACGCTCCGTACAAAAACGATCCGCGTGTCAGCCACGCGCACGGTTGGGCGACGGGTCCAACTTCAGTCCTGACCTTCTATATCGCCGGGCTACACCTGCAAAGCAATGGTGGCCAGACATGGGAGATCTATCCGCGATTGGGCGACTTGCAATTTGTCGACGCAGGTTTCTCCACCCGTGTTGGAGCTTTCAGCGCCCTTGTCAACGCCTCTGAGGGTGTCGTCACTGCAATGGAATTTTCTACTCCCTCCGGGACAAGTGGTACCGTCCGCTTGCCGGGCTTGAGCGGTTCCTTGATGAGCTCCAACGGCTCCTCCATTGCCCTTGTTGATGGAGAGGCCAGCAATGTCCCCGGTGGAAAGTACACGCTGATGACTGTTGGAGGCAACGGCACCATGGGAGGAAATGGATCGACGCCGACCGGGTCTTCTCCTCCAGCGCAATACTCGGGCAACAGCGCTGCGACGCTTTCCACCAGCGCTATCGCGCTGTTTGCTGCGAGCTTTGCTTGGTTCTTGTAGTGAGTACGACTGAAGATCTATCAAAAGCATTGTAAACCTAGCTACTTCAATTATCACGTCGCATGACTTTCACAACAGCTTCTGACATTTATCCGTCCTTGATGCTACCCTGAAGTCACCCAGTCATGATCGAGTATCGCATCGGCACAACGCACCTTCACAAGGGTCTCAATCGGGGCGGTGCAAGTCGTGTTTGGTTGTCTTAGCACCCGCATGCCATCGCATGCCTCCTGGAATGCATTCGCGCTGCACCACCACAACACGATCCAAAAGCTGGGCCCGGCGATTTATTCCTGGCTCCGCGCCCAGCCAAACATAAACTGCACACGACCACACCGTGTCTCTGAATCTCAATCACACCACACCCAGTCAGTCAGCTCAAAGCCACCAACAAACCACAACCATGAACCGTCTAACAACCACCCTCCTCGCCCTCGCGGCAACCGCCGCAGCCCAAGCCGCCTACCCGGCGAGCAACATGACCACGCACGTCATGCCGATGAACTGCACCAGCGCCTGCACGACCGTCATCGAGCCCTGCACCGAGTCTGCCCCGATGCCCTACGGCACCGGCTCTTGGACCCCAACTCCCATGCCTCCGCCGCCCACCGGCGGCTACACTCCGCCTCCGCCCGTGACTTGGTCGCCGCCCTCGCAGCCCTCTACCACGAGCGAGCCGCCGGCGTCTTCGCCTCCGATGCGCTACACGGGCGCAGCGTCGAGGCCGGAGATTATTGGTGGGGTTATGCTGGCGGCTCTGGGGTTGGCGCCGGCTTTGGTGTGATGAGAACGTCGATGACATGGGTGACTGTCTCCTCTTGGATGGTTCGTCTGCGTTCGCTCCTTATGTATGATGCCCGACCGTGAGCTCTTGCTAATGCCTTACAGCAGATTCGTAAGACATCCAAGGACGAACGTGTTCTGTGGCTACTCTTACGAGGGGCAAGGCAAAACCTTATCTCGGCTTGTAAAATGGTTTCGGAGGCGGATTCGCAGTTGGAGGCGCGTCGGTGGGGACTTTTTTGTGTTAGTTCTACTCGGCGTCTGGATGGGAGCTGGTCATCGGCGCTGGGAGGTTTATGTTCACTGGAAACCCATCACTCTAGAGTCGCTCTATTAGGTAAATGGTAGTTCAGCTAGACAGTATGCAAGATGTAATGGATTTCTTGTTTCATGCATTGTCCATGATATAGCTTTGGGTTATTCAAAGAAGTATTGATAGAGCTCAACATAGGCCCGTTGATCACATTTGGGATTGACACCCATCATTCTGAAAAATGAGCATATCGAATACTTTTATCAATCCCAAGTATATCTCAGAGAAGTATGGAGTTATCAGTAATCAGTCTAGCAGAGTCACTATCAAAGCGAGAGATATGAGGTGAAATGGCATTCTGAATATGCTTGACGGGTTTACTAGGGTTAGGGTTGGGGTTGCATCGATTGCCTGTCACTTCTGCGGATATGCTCAGAAGAAACGTTTACGCAACCGCGCCTTGAACCTTACTCATACCCTGGCTCTCACATGCAAGATTGCGCGCCGCAATACGGACGAGAACGTCTCGCTAGTTTCGTGGGACTCCGAAGGCGGAGAAAAGCTCTTGGGGTTACTGCCACGTTCTTGGTGGCACGTTCTTGGTGAATTCTGGTTGAACTAACTTCGACGAGATCCGGACCATGATTGGCCGAGCCCTCCAGTACCAAGACTTCAATGATAAGGACTTGTGGCTGTCGTGTTTTGCTCAGGTGGCAGAATTACTGTTCGCTGCAGAACGCCCGGGCTCTTTGTACTTTCGCCTCTGGCACGCGTGGCATGTTTGCCTTATCATCTGTAGACTGCAATACGAATGCTATCATTCTTGGAGTCGGCCCGCTATATGATCGTTATCAGTGTGCAGTGCATCTCCTGTTTGGCCCGTCATGCTTGTCAGGCTCTGATGAGAGAAATGAGAGATGATAGTGAACTCAATGGCGAAAATATATACGATAGGTCATCGGCTGGTTTGCTCTTTCGCTCGATAAAATTATCATTCTCTCGGCAATCTGATCGTACCATCTTGCTATCATGGGTAGATCACCTCAAGACCATGTCGACGTCGAGCAAGACATGCAGGTTGGCTCGACGTGCGTCCCTGACCTCAATGACAAGGCCATGGAGAAGCGCATTGTGCGCAAGATCGACATGCGCATTCTCCCGTTCATCTGTATTGCATACCTCATCAATTATCTCGATCGAGTGAGTCCTCGTGCGTCCACTGCAAGATCGAAACTGGCGACTGATATCCGCTGCAGGTGAATCTCGGCAATGCCCGAACATTGAACAACGATATCCCCGAAGACAACATCGTTAACGAGCTCGACCTACGCGGCAACAGATACAACATTGCCGTCGCAGTGTTCTTCGTCCCATATGTGTTTTTTGAAGCACCCAGTAACTTCGCCATGAAGTACTTCTCGCCCTCGGTTTGGATCGGTCGCATTATGATCAGCTGGGGGATAATTACAGTCTGTACTGCAGCGGTCTTCAACTTCTCCGGTCTGCTCGCCATCCGATTCTTTTTGGGCGTCGCGGAAGCAGGGTTCTTCCCTGGTGTGATCATGTACCTTTGCTATTGGTACAAGCCATCAGAGCGAGCCACACGTATGGCGATATTCGCGGGCTCCGTCGCTGTAGCCGGCGCCTTCAGTGGTCTCCTTGCCTCGGGCATCTCCTTCCTGAACGGCAAAGCCAACTTGGCCGGCTGGCAGTGGTTATTTGTCCTTACCGGTATTCCAGCCGTACTTTTTGGCGCGGTGGTCTGGATTTGGATGCCAAACTACCCGCAAGACGCCAAGTTTCTGACGCCCGAAGAGCGTGCGTTCGCGGTCGCCCGCATGGGTCCTTTCGCGCCTCAAAAGGAGGACAAGACATTCGACCGTAAGATCGCAAAGCAGACGCTTCTCGATCCGCTGTTCTGGATCTATGCGACTTCTTACTTCTTCATGGTCAACTCGCTAAACTCCTTCAGCTATTTCTCTCCGACCATTGTGGCCAACCTTGGCTTCTCTGGTTACACCGCGCAGCTGCTCACCGTACCTCCCAATGCGTTCGCACTGGTGATCATCGTCGGAAACGCCATCCACTCCGATTACTCGAAGGAGCGCATCGGTCATGCAATGGGAGCTCTTGTCCTCGTCGGCACCGGCTACCTCCTTCTCGCGGTGCTGACGAACTGGATCGGACGTTACGTCGCTGTCTTCTTGATCGCATGCACCAATGCAGCAGTGATGCCCTTCCTGGCTCACCGCACCGCGACTGTGTCGGGTTCCACGGCCACGGCCCTCGCGACTGGTGTCACAATCGCCATCTCCAACTGCGGTGGCATCAGTGCGCCTTTCCTATTCCCGAGTGCAGACGGACCCGAGTATGCCATGGGCAACGCAAGTTCTCCCCTTTCTCCCCAGAAGCAGCACCATGAAACAATTACTGACTCTTCCACCAGTGGACTGTCTTCGGCATGCTGTGTGCCACTTTCCTCATGGTCATTTACCTTGGCTTCAAATTGGGCATCAGCTCAGAGTATCGCGATTTTGCGCCGGGTGCACAGGAGCAGTTAGCCCAGACAATCAGCGTAGAAGGGAAGCTACCGGACGAGGCGAGAGACTCGCGGGAGTTTCCATCTGCCTCAGCGAAAGATGCCGAGGTGTCTCAGAACAAGTAGACTCTCGCTTCGAGAATCACATAGATTGTCGTCAAACAAGCATACTGGCTGAAAAAAGTCTTGCTCCATACCATATTCCACAGCTGCGTGCTCGGTAGCCTTGTCATTGTTTGCAAATTAGCTTCATCCAAGTAGGCGAAATATCGGCATTGGTTGCGCAAGGCTGTCACGGTCCACCGGTTTGAATCTCACAGGGGCCCTTTCTGGTGGGGACACCTCTCTTTGGTGTGGATGAAGGCAATTCCGCATGTGGTGGATACTAGAAATCCAGCATAAGTTCTCTGAATCCCAGCACATTCCCGTCGTTGGTCAAATATCCGGCTGCCGGTGAACAGCCGGTTAGGTTCAACACCCAAACACAGCCTTCTTCTTGGCAGCCCACTTTTGATTGATTAGATCATGACCGATTATTGCAAGCACGCCGATGCCATGTGTTCCAGACGCGTCGCTCCATTCCCTGAAACCGGGTCTCCATCCATGTGCCCATGCCAGGATCTTTTGAGCTCGAGTTCTTCGGTTTCGAGTCTTCCGAACGTCGTCAGTGGCCCGGATGAGGCGTTTTCAAGGCCAAAGCTCCGGCACCTGCGAGATTTTGCTTGGGCTGAGGCCTGAGTTCGCAGGTTAGGTTCGGCGGTGGTTCGAGGTTTGGCCTTTGCGACTGCCAGGATGTTGCACCTCGTGGTCCAGGTAATGCACTGTTAGGGCTCGAGAGCAGACAGCGCAAGACTTAGTTCGGATTTGTGATCCGCGACGTGTTTAGACGGAGTGATGCCGCAGGGTCGCCGTCAGGCACATCGAGCCTTGGCCAGACTCGCATCTCCGATATAAGAGAGACCCGGAGCATAATGTAGGCATCGTTGATCTTGCTACAGTTTCAATCGCTCTTCATCTACCGCTGGACGGTCAAGCGAACCCCATACTCAGTCTCACCAGGTATTGACACAATTGGATCTATTCCTTCTCCATTCTTGCAACACTTACATCGTTATGCATTTCACCAAGCTGGCAAAATGGCTCAGCGTTGCCGGAATCGCTGCCGCAGCTGAGTACGACTACATCATCGTCGGAGGTGGTCCGTCGGGAATCATCACTGCCGAACGACTGACCGCAGCAAACAAGACTGTCCTCCTGCTGGAACGCGGTTTAGGCCCGACCGTCGAGACTGGAGCCAACGCCACACTCCCCTGGGATGACCAGCTCACATACGTTGACGTTCCAGGCCTATCGGCCAGCATTGGCTCCACAGATCTCTGGACCAAGTACGTCTGTAGTGACGCCCCCATGGCCGTCGCTTGCGTTCTCGGTGGTGGCCCGACTGTGAACTACATGGTGTTCGTCCACCCTCCCGAGCGCGACTTCGACGACAAGTGGCCGGTTGGCTGGAAGTGGAAGGACGTTCAGTCTGCTGCTGAGCGCCTGTACAGCCGCAACCGTGGCACGACTCTGCCATCTGCTGACGGCAAGCGCTACTCCCAGGGTCTCTACAACTCTCTCTCCAAGGTCCTGGGGAGATTCGGCTTCCAATCTGTCGACATGGTCGAGGAGCCCAACACAAAGCATGAGATCTACAGCCATCCCTCCTGGAACATTGAGAATGAAATGCGTGCCGGTCCCCTCCGTACTTACCTGCCGCTTGCAAAGGAGCGTGCCAACTTCGAGCTCCGCACTGGATCAAAGGTCATCCGCCTGGTTCGTGACGGCGCCCATGTGACTGGTGTCGAGGTCGAAGCTGGTCTGGGCGTGAACTCGACCGAGGTCATCTCCATCAAGCCCAATGGCAGGGTCGTCCTCGCCGGCGGTAGCATGCAAAGCCCTCGCGTTCTGTGGAACTCTGGCATTGGCCGCTCCGCCGAGATCGAGACAGCCATCGACAGCGGCGTCAAGGTTCTCCCTCGCGATCAGTGGATCGACCTTCCCGTCGGCGAAGGCCTCAAGGACCACCCTATCTTTTCCATCACCCTCCAAGCCAATGCCACTTTCGCTCCGCTCGACGCAAAGTCCATCGTCAATGGCACCGCCGTTGCCGAAATCGCCGCCTATGAAGACGATCGCTCCGGCTACCTGACCGAAGGCAAGCACGAGCTGATCTTCTTCACCTCCCGCAACGCCACCGACGGTCAGACCCGTTACTTCCAAGGCTCCTGCGCCGCCGACTCCGAGGGTGTCTTCACCATCAAAGTTTACCTGACCCACGGTGCCACCTCCTCAGGAACACTCAGCCTCAACGAGCAGCAGGCTACTTACATCTCAAAGGAGCCTTACATCACTACGGATGCAGACAAGAAGGCCGCTACCGCCTTTGTTGCGGAGATGCTCAACAAACTGCAGTCGCGCGGCACGGGCTACTCTCTCGTGAAGCCGACAAACGTGTCCTCGATCATCGAAAACTACTCCGCCGGTAGCCATTATGCTGGCACGACAAAGATGGGTCTGGACAGTGGTCTCGAGAACGGTACCTCCGTCGTCGACCTTGACACCAAGGTATACGGAACTGATAATCTGGTGAGGAGACCCAAATCAATCAATAACGAGATCCTTCGCTAATGTCTTGCAGTTCATCGTTGACGCCGGTATCCACCCCGATCTCCCGACTGGCAACATGCAGGCCATCGTCATGGTGGCTGCTGAGGCTGCTGTTGCTAAGATTCTTGCTTTGAAGTAAGGTAGTCATGGATGGCAGGTCAACAACTTGTAATGTAGTTGAGAACAAATGATAAACCTCGTATGGATGCCCAATCGTGCTACAAATTGCGATTACCGGAATTGCTCGATGTTTTTGCGTAGATAAGCTCCAATACCAGAGATAGAAATGCCTCCCATATTGACAAAGGGCGGACGGCGCAGGAAACGACTGCGAGTGGCCCTCGAAAGTGTCTACATCGCCGCCGACTCCGATGCGAGCTTTCTCACATATCGACGAGACCGCTAAAGTAGTGTAGTCGTCAGCACGTCCTGTCCAGTACTTCGGCAGATGAGATGCTGTGTTTCGTGTGGTGATTTAGGTCCCCATGAGACGGAACTAGGATTACTGTAGCCGACGAGAGGCTTAAACAGGCGCTACAGTAGCACGACAGATTTGAATTCGAGTGCTTCTTAGTGTTGGGAGTCAAAGCGATCAGAGCTAAAATAAAAAGCAAAACATACAACAGGCGGGATTCCCAGATGGTCACCCACTCTAGTACTAGTCGCCCGGTTCAGTGCTTATGTATGGC